>APFE031712493.1:90383-114200 GCA_000404065.3 Pinus taeda
CACTTTGGAGTGATGGAGTTACAACGATGATGATGCCTTGGTGGCAACACTTGGGCATGGGTTGAGTCGAGACTCAACCACTTTTGACACATGGGAGATGATTGATCTATGATCATGGGCAGCACATGGATAGATGAGATAGGTGTATACTTGTTTCTACGGCAGACTTGAGGGATGACACATTGTAGATATGATGGAGGTTGCTTCATGGGCCTGGATGTGGCATACCGAGAGTTGGAGTTTGATGAGATGGTCTCTTCATATTGAGGAGGCACACATATGGATGATGTTGGGATAGATGTGGTTGATTTCATGCAACACATTGACACCAAACATCATGGACAACATGTTGCAGATGAGATGAGGACTACTCCATGGACCTGAGCATGGCTTACACTTATATGGATGGATTCTTGATCGAGTTGAGGATGTGACGGGATGTTCTGAGAAACAACTGATGGTGGCATGAGGATGTTCACTCTCATGGTTTGAGTGTGATAGTTGGACTGATCACCCGACTAGTTCAGACATGGGGTCGTGAAGTGTGCAGAGATGTGTTAGCATTGTGTTGGAGTATCATGGCAGTAGTTCACATGAGGACAACACATGATGAGGTCGACACGAGAAGTTGCAGTGGGCATGTAGCTTGAGATGGAGGGGCCAGCCTTCTACGATGGAGAGCAGCATGTGGAGATTGTGACAGAGTGGTCAACGATCATGGATTGAGATGATTTCTGATGTAGGACATATCGATTGGTGTATACCTTGGTATGGCAATCTTGGTGACAGATGGTTGCCGAGGCGAGGCATGATGGAGACGATGGTTCTACATATGTTGCGAGATAGTTTGCAGTATGTGGAAGAGTTGACATCATGGATGATACAGTTGATCTTGGTGGATGGCTACCAGGATGGTATGTTGTCGAGGACGACAACGACTTCAGGTGGAGGAGGATGTAAGGACCTGTGGTCCTTGGCACGCCCGCCGGATGAAGTGTGACCGCGGGTGAACAGCGTGCACGCGGTTGGAGTGAACGAACGGAGGAAGTGCCACTGCAGTGCGATGTGCGAGCTCTTGGTTGAAGTGTGCGATATACTTATGCGCATATGAGAGAAGGGGCGAGATGTTTATATGGCATGGTGGCACGATTAAACTCATATGGAGGCCGACCTACATCGCATGAAGCCGACGGGGTGTTTTGGCAAGTTTGCAATGGCATTTGGGGTGTTGGGCAAGTCGGCTGGGCAGCCAGACTACGCCCTACACTTGGTATATATGCGATGAGCGTGGAGCTCATTCATCATCAACTCATTCACTCGACACTCATGTAAAGGAGTAGGCGCAGGTCTATAGTGCGCAGTTCTAAGGAGAAGAAGGCGCAGGTTGAGATGCACCCATTCTTGGGTAGGGTTGCACGAAGAAGACGTGTTTAACTCGGTTGTGGGTGAAGGCGCGGGTAGGGTCGCCCAGTGGTTGGGTGAGGCATGCACGATGTATGTGTGGCACCCAGTTTGTATGAAGGTGCGTCCGACGGTGGAAACGGAGGAGCACCCGCTTTGTGCGAAAGTGCCCGACGGTGAAATGGAGGAGCGCCCGGTTTGTGCGATGACTTGGCACAGTTGTCTTGGCGACTCGGGTGAGTGCTCGCCCATCGTGCAAGTGTGCACGGTGACTTGGTGAAGTGTTGAGATTGTGAACGGAGGTGTAAGGACCTGCGGCCCTTGGCACGCCTGCCCGATGAAGTGCGACCGTGAGTGAACATCGTGCGTGCGGTTGGAGTGAACAAACGGAGGAAGTGCGACTGCGGTGCGATGTGCGAGCTCTTGGTTGAAGTGTGTGATATACTTATGCACATATGAGAGAAGAGGCGAGCTATTTATATGGCGTAGTGGCACAATTAAACTCATACAGAGGCCGACCCACATCGCATGAAGCCGACGGGGTGTTTTGGCAAGTTTGCGATGGCGTTTGGGGTGTTGGGCGAGTCGACTGGGCAGCCAGACTACGCCCTGCACTTGGTATATATGCGATGAGCGTGGAGCTCATTCATCATCAACTCATTCGCTCTTCACTCATGTAAAGGAGTAGGCGCAGGTCTATAGTGCGCAGTTCTAAGGAGAAGAAGGCGCAGGTTGAAATGCGCCCATTCTTGGGCAGGGATGCACGAAGAAGACGTGTTTGACTCGGTTGTGGGTGAAGGCGCGGGCAGGGTTGCCCGGTGGTTGGGTGAGGCGTGCATGGTGTATGTGTGGTGCCCGGTTTGTGCGAAGGTGTGTCCGACGGTGGAAACAGAGGAGCGCCCGCTTTGTGCGAAGGTGCCCGATGGTGAAACAGAGGAGCGCCCGTTTTGTGCGACGACTTGGCACAGGTGTCTTGGCGACTCAGGTGAGCGCCCGCTCGTCGTGCAAGTGTGCACGGTGACTTGGTGAAGTGTCGAGATTGTGAATGGAGGTGTGTCTCGGGCAGAGGCGCCAGTGTGTGGTGACTTGGAGGCGCGCCCGAGTTGGGCAAACAACACGATCGTGCGACAAGGTGAACGAAGGGTTGGTAAGTCGTGCAGCGACCATGCGGAGGTGCCGACGAGCTGGACAACCGAGTTTTCCAAAGTTGTGAAAAATTGGTTAAGTGTAAATTTGGGGTTTCCCAAGATTTAACTTGTGCATTGTAAAAGTGAAGATTGTATAATATATTGATATCGGGCAGACTCATATTGCAGGGAGTTGCCCCTCCCTTTATACTGTTGTGCATTTATCTTGTATAATGCTGTTGATAATGAATGTGTATGGGTGTTCAATGGTATAAAGGCACATTATAATACTTGGTAACGAAAATAAAACTAAGTATGGATTGTTAAGGCGTAGTCTACAATCGTAAGTATTGGTGAAAAGAAAACAGTTTGTAGTGCCGCACCTCGCCTAGCACGGTTGGAAGACTACCGTAAGCTTAAGGGCGTGACAGTTGGTATCAGAGCAGGCTGATGATTAGGTTGATGAAGAAGTGTTGATCCCACTACACTATCGTGAGTTGGTATCAGAGCCGGTGAAGTGCAGAGTGGGTTGACGATGAAGTTTTGATCCCACTGCACTATCGTGACAGTTGGTATCAGAGCTCGATTGGAGCTAGTTAGAGCAAGGTTGCTCGTGATAGTGGAAGTAGGTACTTGCAGGTGAAGGAAGCTAGTTTCACATACAAGTGGGACAAGGCCGGTTCATGGTTGCAGGGAACTGGGTGAAGCTGGTGAAATAGGTTTAGCAGAGGTGAGGCTTAATGCTTGGGCCAAGCTGAACGACAAGGCATGGCAGGTTTGGAAGAATGCGAAAGGAAGCTCTTGCTTACCTTATACAGGTTGAAACGGATGAAAGAGGGGAATCCCCAAATTCGAGAGAAGCTTGTAGTCTTGGAAAAGAATATTGAAGATGAGCTTCTTCAACTTGGATGGACAATGGAGCAAGATGAAGTTGCAGATTGTATCGATAAGGAAGAGGAAGTCGTGATAGTTGAAGATGTTGCAGACATAACCATGATGGAGGGTGAACTTGAGGTTGATCAAGTTGAACCAGGATCGTGCAATTTGCAGACATGGATGGATGAGGATACTCATATGGAGGAACCTCATGATGATGATGTAAGTACTATCGATACTTGTGTTTCACTTGAGCATTTGGTAGATGAACCGTATGCGGGGAACTAGGGCAAAAGCAATTTGCCGATGTTGGGGAGCATCTTACCATGGATGTTTATTATGAGACCTTGTATGGAGAAGCAAGGATTGTTGATTGTTGTAGGACTTGTTGGGGTTGTTTGTGACCTTATGGTAGAAGGTACAAAGGCCCGTGACAAGGGAGGAACATGATGATTGTTGCGGAGGAATGGGTCATGATTTAGCCACATGGCTAAGTGCCCGACATGACTCATGGACAGATTGGAGGGCACACACTTGAGTTGCTTGGGTGGACTTCTCATGGCCAAGACCAAGAGCAAGTCTTGGTGGAACCTTTAGTGGGGGAGCTATGATGGAGAGACTCATATGATGATGATATGGTTGGGTGACCGAGTTCACTAGACCAAAGATTGCAAACTTGGGTGAGGATGACCAATTGTTGTGATGGGTCTACTTGGTTAGACTACATGGCAACTTAGTCATGGACATCAAGTTGGAGACATGGAGCATGGCAGTCTTATGCAGGGACATTGTGCAGGAGCACTTGTAGAGATGTCACTTATGGGCATCCAATGAGGAGTGCCAAGGCAGGGATTTTGTGCAGGTGGATTTGCTTATGTGACATGGAAATATATTACTTATGAGCCGATGGACAGGTTGTGCACTTATGTACAACAATGCCGTGGACTTGGATGGAGTTGTGAGCAGACTATGGAGCATTCCTACTACATGGGGAGCTGAGCCATCTTGCAGAGACCTTTGGGCCGAGACTTGTCTACTTGCTGAGATGTTGGTAGGGGATGGCTTATGGAGCTCATGATGACATGAGATTGTTGTGACTTTTGGGGACTTCATATATGGTGGACTTAGAGGATCTGATGCATTGAGGAGATGAGATCAGAGACTTTGATGTAGGATGGGGTGCATACTTTAAGTACATGTCTGGGGATGGCTTGAAAGAGTGACTTGATGTGGAGTATCGATATGAGAAACTTTGGAGTGATGGAGTTACAACGATGATGATGCCTTGGTGGCAACACTTGGGCATGGGTTGAGCCGAGACTCAACCACTTTTGACACATGGGAGCTGATTGATTTATGATCATGGGCAGCACATGGATAAATGAGACAGGTGTATACTTGTTTCTACGGCAGACTTGAGGGATGACACATTATAGATATGATGGAGGTTGCTTCATGGACCTGGATGTGGCATACCGAGAGTTGGAGTTTGATGAGATGGTCTCTTCATATTGAGGAGGCACACATATGGATGATGTTGGGATAGATGTCGCTGATTTCATGCAGCACATTGACACCAAATATCATGGACAACATGTTGCAGATGAGATGAGGACTACTTCATGGACCTGAGCATGGCTTACACTTATATGGATGGATTCTTGATCGAGTTGAGGATGTGACGGGATGTTCTGAGAAACAACTGATGGTGGCATGAGGATGTTCACTCTCATGGTTTGAGCGTGATAGTTGGACTGATCACCCGACTAGTTCAGACACGGGGTCGCGAAGTGTGCAGAGATGTGTTAGCATTGTGTTGGAGTATCATGGCAGCAGTTCACATGAGGACAACACATGATGAGGTCGACACGAGATGTTGCAGTGGGCATGTAGCTCGAGATGGAGGGGCCAACCTTCCACGATGGAGAGCAGCGTGTGGAGATTGTGACAGAGTGGTCGATGATCATGGATTGAGATGATTTTCGATGTAGGACATACCGATGGGTGTATACCTTGGTATGGTGATCTTGGTGACGGATGGTTGCTGAGGCGAGGCATGATGGAGACGATGGTTCTACATATGTTGCGAGATAGTTTGCAGTATGTGGAAGAGTTGACATCATGGATGATACAGTTGATCTTGGTGGATGGCTACCAGGATGGTATGTTGTCGAGGACGACAACGACTTCAGGTGGAGGAGGATGTAAGGACCTACGGTCCTTGGCACGCCTGCCGGATGAAGTGCGACCTCGGGTGAACAACGTGCACGCGGTTGGAGTGAACGAACGGAGTAAGTGCGACTGCAGTGCGATGTGCGAGCTCTAGGTTGAAGTGTGCGATATACTTATGTGCATATGAGAGAAGGGGCAAGCTGTTTATATGGCGTGGTGGCACGATTAAACTCATATGGAAGCCGACCTACATCACATGAAGCCGACGAGGTGTTTTGGCAAGTTTGCGATGGCGTTTGGGGTGTTGGGCAAGTCAGTTGGGCAGCCAGACTACGCCTTGCACTTGGTATATATGCGATGAGCGTGAAACTCATTCATCATCAACTCATTCGCTCGTCACTCATGTAAAGGAGTAGGCGCAGGTCTATAGTGCACAGTTCTAAGGAGAAGAAGGCACAGGTTGAGATGCGCCCATTCTTGGGCAGGGCTGCATGAAGAAGACGTGTTTAACTCGGTTGTGGGTGAAGGCGTGGGCAGGGTCGCCCGGTGGTTGGGTGAGGCGTGCACGGTGTATGTGTGGTGCCTGGGTTGTGCAAAGGTGCGTCCGACGGTGGAAACGGAGGAGCGCCCGCTTTGTGCAAAAGTGCCCGACGGTGAAACGAAGGAGTGCCCAGTTTGTGCGACGACTTGGCACGGTTGTCTTGGCGACTCGGGGGAGCGCTCGCCCATCGTGCAAGTGTGCACGGTGACTTGGTGAAGTGTTGAGATTGTGAACGGAGGTGTGTCTCGGGTATAGGCGCCCGTGTGTGGCGACTTGGAGGCGCGCTCGAGTTGGGCAAACAACACGATCGTGCGACGAGGTGAACGAAGAGTTGGTGAGTCGTGCGACGATCGTGCAAAGGTGCCGACGAGCTGGGCAACCGAGTTTGCCGAAGTTGTGAAAAATTGGCTAATTGTAAATTTGGGGTTTCCCAAGATTTAACATGTGCATTGTAAAAGTGAAGATTGTATAATATATTGATATCGGGCATACTCATATTGCAGGGAGTTGCCCCTCCCTTTATACTGTTGTGCATTTCTCTTGTATAATGATGTTGGTAATGAATGTGTATGGGTGTTCATTGGTATAAAGACACATTAATAATACTTGGTAACGAAAATAAAATTAAGTATGGATAGTTAAGGCGTAGTCTACAATCGTAAGTACTGGTGAAAAGAAAACGGTTGGTAGTGCCGCACCTCACCTAGCATGGTTGGAAGACTACTATAGGCTTGGGGCGTGACAGGACATGTGTGTAGGTGTGGGTTTGCGGAATGCGATCAATTCTACCTAAACTGCAATGCGTGGCAATCATGTAATTGTTGAATTTAATATATATATATATATATATATATATATATATATATATATAATTTCTCTAAAATCCGACAGGAATTTATTGATATCATATGTTTGTGATGGGTAACCTCTACACAATGGAAGTGCCCAATGAGTTTTTGAGGGTGTTGAATCTATATATAAAATTAAAAACTAATTTAAATAACACAAAACAAAATTTCACTTCAAAAAATTAAAAAATTATTTTAAATAACACAAATCAAAATTCACCTCAAAATTTTCCAAAAATTCCAACACCAAAAAATCTAAAAAATCACACTGAAACCAACCACTATATAAAAATCACGTCAAACACACCCGAGAAGAAATTTGGGGATTTGTATATGATATATGCTTATAGTCCTGTCTCATTACTATTATATATGTATGTGTGTTGGGTCAACTCGCATTCAACGTTAATATAATGTGGAGAGGGCGTTGTGACTATATATATATACGGCCGTGTCAATGCCGAAGATCGAATAATTGCTTATGCCATGAGTCAACACATAGTTACGCATATACATTAAATATTATATATATATATATATATATGACCCATGCAAACAAACGCAATGACGGGGATAATCACGTAATGCGGAAAACATGGCTTGCCACGTAGGCACCATGCCGAGAGGTGTCACGTGGTAGAAAAGAGGAGAATGGCCTTATAAAACTAATGAATATGGAAGATTTTAATTTTAACACAAGACTCTGAATGGGAAAAAAACATTATATTACTGGAAATGTCTCATTAAGATGGGCACAATGGTATCACCGAGAGAAAACGAAAACAAACTTATTTAGTTTTTTTTTAAAGTAATAGGAAAAGTTGGATTAGTAAAAGAACATTTAAGTGAAATTAAGGTGGAATGTTTACACAGTAGATATGTTTATTTTGAAATAAGATTTTCATAATTTTAATTTAATTATAGATAATTATTAGATAAATAATAGTGATTTAACTTTTAAGGAATATTTTAGAATATTTTTAGTAATATTGACAAATTAAGAATATCTATACTTAAGAGTCTTGTTAGATATTTTTTGAAATGCACATATTTTTAACTTATATATTAATTCATTTTATAATTGGTATTAAGTATTTCACCAGTGTTACCTAACCTTTGTTAATAATAATAATATGAAATAAAGTTTTAAATTAATTATTTTTATTCTTCTTTACTTTTAGCAAAGTAAAATGTATAATTAAATATGTTTATAAAGGATTCAAACCTATCAATTTATTTAATTGCACCGAGAGACCCATTGAAAAAAAATTATGTTGGCCAAAAAAAAATGTAAATAACTTATAAATAAAAAAAACTACGATACAATTCAACACAATCCAAAATCTTGCTCCAATTTTTTTAATACTTCTTTTTAATTAAATATTTGTAAAATAAATCTTTAAAAGAAAAACATTATCCTATTGATATATTAAAATCTTTAAATACATAAATATTAATATTTTCAAATGTTAATTTGATGTAGTTTTATTATAAATTTTATTATCATGCAATTTAAAAAATATTATTAAATTTAATAAGTTTTGATTAATAATTTGAAAAAAAAATTGTATAGAGAAAGATTTATCTTTTCCACTTATGATAAATCCCAAGTCTAAATAAATCTAGACTAAGTTTTATAATTATATAATTTTTTAAAAATAATTTTCTAAACTAATAAACTAGATCATATTATAAATGTACATCCAACTAATTTATATAATTACACTAATTACATAGTTTTTTTAAAAATTGCTTCCAAAACGACTAACCTATCGATGTTGTAGATGTACACGCAACTTTGCTCTTTGTGGGAAAAATAAAAACTTATTATATGTTTTATATGTCTTCAGATAGATGTCTTCTTAGTTTTTTAAAATTGGGGAAATCCAAAATCAACTAATCTGTTAAATGTTCAAACATATTTTCAAGCCAACTTTAGTCACTTACCACCAAAAAAAAAATTTCTGTAAAACTTTCTTTACTCACAGTTTTGCGAATATATATATATTTTAAATTTTATAACTTCAAATAGAAAATTTCTGCTAAACTTCCTTGAGTCACAGATTTGTTTATTTTTTCATCCGTCTACTCATAAATTTTGATTTTTTCCACCATTGTGCAGCTAATATTCTGAAAGTGCCATTTCCATTAAAATAACAAAGAAGCAGGAGAGAGTTTATTCGGATATATGGTTTGTAATTCAGCTCACTTTTCACAAATTATTGCAGGCGAAGGTAACATGGATAATGCTCTCACGAGCGCTATCCATCCTTCCCGTGAAAACAACCACGAACCACAGCTATGATCTTATGTGATCGTTCCTTGATGCACAATAAATATAAGGAAAGACTAAAGAATCACTAGGAGAATCGAATTCCAGGAGCCCCTCGCAGAAATTCTCGAGAAAGACGAATTGAGAAATGTTTACATTTAAAACCAAAATCCAGATCTCTGTCAAACTGGCATTAAATCGTGCAGCTTGCATGGAAGGCCGGTAGGCGAACAAATAATATGGAGCTCATGTTATCATCTTGATAGTCTCAACAAACTCTGTACCTGAATCAGATGACTTTGTTGAGTTCAGATTATTGGCCGGTGCAGAAGCCATTTCCAAATGTCACAAAATAATAAACATATTGAACAGAATTGTAAAGAGGTTAAAGAAATCAGGAATGGTGTGTTTGGGTAGTTTAATTGGTCATGGTTGTGAAAATGAAGTCGGAAACAGAAGTTTGGGTTCAAATCTTGTGCTGTCTCTCTATCTAGTAAAAAGTTAAACATAATAAAAATAAAATATAATCCTACCCACCTTTAAAAAAAATTAAAAATCAATCTACTGAAAATAAAAATAAAAATAAGTAAAATGTTCGCCTAAAATATCGCACATATCAATAATCTTACACAATATTCCAGAAACTCTCGTAATAAAGCCATCGCGTCACTGTGATTTTTGCAAACATAGGGGCAAAGACATGATGTCAATCTCGCTCAGTGAAGCTACGGTCGGTGCCCTGGTCTCGAGGGAAGGTGTGAATGTTGTCAGACCAGCGAGTCGGTGAGTAGTCGCTGCTAGCTGTTTCTTGTGAAGAAGAATGTGCCGCGTACTGCGACTCACTGGCGTCTCTGATCATCTTGACGACGTCCCTCATGGTGGGTCTCAGCTCCGGAGACGGGGAAACACATTTCATTGCTATGTTGACCAGCATCCCCGACTTATCCTCCGACCCATCGCTACCCGACAACGGGTCATCCAACACCACTCCTTCCTTTTCCTTCTCTTCTTGTCTCACCGATTTGACCCACCTCGGAACGTCTGCGATCAGCTGTATCTGGTCTTGCGATGGCGCCTTGCCCGTGAGAATTTCCAGAAGTAATACCCCAAAACTGTACACATCCGCCTTCGTAGTCAGTCCTGCGCGCCGAGGGACGCTTGTGCTGGCGCTTCCACTGGCAGCGGCACTGACCCTGGCATTGCACTCGGGTGCCCTGTAGGCTAAGGCCAAAGCGGCAGGGGACACTGAGGAGGCCGAGCCATCTTCCTCGGGTGAGGGCGAGGGTGGCTCGCTGTCCAATAGGGCCAGCCCGTAATCTGTTATGCAGGCCTCGAAGTCGGAGCCAATGAGGACGTTAGATGACTTCAGGTTCCCGTGTATTAATCTGAGTTTTGACTTTGATGGCGATTGCCCTTGGCTTTGCCTATGAATGTAGGCCAACCCATGGGCCACGTCCTCTGCGATCTTCAGACACGATGTCCAGTGCAATGGCTTTCCCGCAGATGATTTCGTACCTGCGCCGCCCCACCCAAGAAAATTAGAGGTTTGAAAATAACATAAATATATGTGTTTAGCGTAGGAAATTACCATAGAATTATTTTAAATACTAATTTAATATAAGTTTAATATTATATAAATGTTTTGTATAGTTATTTAATTTTTATTTATTTTGATTAATATGAATAAAATTTAAATTTTCACGATAAAATTACACATTATACTAGTCTGTAAATCTTTACTCAATAACTTACTTACATACCTACAAACCCATGATTTAATTTAAACAAAAATAAACCTATATAACCCAAACTCCTACATACAAACCCACAATTTAATTTAAACAAAAATAAACCTATACAACCCAAACACCTGCGATGGTAAAGCAATTATTTGTTACGGTAAAACAACAATTAAAAAATCATGTACATAAAAAGTTTAAATATATCTACTTTTTTCATTCAAACCCAAAGCACAGTATCCCAGAAATTTTATGTATACTTGTCTTAGTCAAACCCCAAGCAGAGTATCCTAGATAACTCAGAGATCTTGATAACGTGCATAAGCTCTGGAAAAAGTATCCAAGATAACATAGAGAAGCATCATCACGATAAATATGTATTTAATTTTATCGCCTATGATATACAAGTTTTTAAATTCTAATGCTATCGTGTAGGGTATATAATTTGGTAAATTCTAATTGTTTTAGAATATGACAATTTATATTCTATATATTTCACGGCATTAAATATTGTGTACCAATGTGGACATTGACTATTTATATATTATGTTAAACTTAAACATTACTATAATTATTTGGTGTAACGTTTTAGTTATTAAGGTGCTTGGAAGAGTAAAAAAAAGCGTAGGATAATGAATAGTGTTTTTTGGGTTAGGTTTTTTAGTTTCGCTGAAGGGTAGATTTTTCAATTTCAATTTATTTAGATTTTTATAGGGTCAAATCTCCTCGAAATCGTTAAAATTAAATTTTGCTAATTTAACCAACAAAATCTTTGTGAGTTAATCTACGATGACGCCTTTAAATTTACTAATTTAACCGGGGAATAGATCCCTCCACATTAATCTACTGAATAAAACATTTCTATTCAATAATATTAAAAATATAATATCCTTATTCTATCCTTGAAAAATATGATATCTCTAACATCGTGGTTCAGATTGAATTTTTTAAAAAGTGCATCGAAACCTTTCCCAATGAATATGCTCATTATTGACTGACAAAACTACCACGCATCAATACCTATACATCTTATTCTACCTGAAGGTTTACCTTCACCCAACTTTGCACATGTTCATGATCACCACAAAGAATTTCATCACATATTCTCAGTCACGGATTCACTATAACCCTTCAACTTTATACTATGGGATTGGAGGCCCATTCACGGATTAACAGTATAAGCACATCAAATTTATATGTCCAGTGTCATATGAGATTCAAGCAAGGTAATATTTTCCTGAAATCACGGTTCTCACTCAGTGGGAATAAGATCTTTTTCACCATATGGCCATGGGTTTTGGTGGACGGGGAAGAGTATATTGTTAAATCACTCTATGCCCTAGGACACGGGTTCCAATCTCCAATATCTCTTCGCTACGGGTTCCAATCTTCAATATCTCTTAACCATATAAATGGCGTTGCGCGGACTAATGTCGGTTCTCATTATGGTCTCCCACTCAGTGTGAATAAGATCTTTCACCGGAGAAATGCCGATGCCTCGGCTATGTCTCACAGTATTTACTTTCGTTTGTCTACCGGTTGGCAACCAGTGGCCAAACATCTCGACCGTTACTGATTAGTATGCGAATATGGATCTTCAATTTCGAAACTACTGTAATCTACAATTAATCTTGCAAGTATTGCGACCTTCGCTCAGACAGTCGGAGGCATAAGAGATATCGAATCCTCCATAGAATTACCAGAGAAAAAATAGTGGCTGCTCTATATTTGTAGTTGTCATGAACTGTCAAATAATGTATATTTGTAGTTGTCATTAACGGTCAAATAATGTATGTAGCTGCCGAAATTGATCTATGAAAAATCTGATATTTTCAGTACGAAATTCCTTATAAGCTCTGGCCCGACAAAGAATGGTTACTTCACTAATCTAATCTAAACAGACATGAAAATGGAAATTGATAGAAGTAGCAGAATCAGGTTGGAGTAGGCCAGTTTACTGACCGTGTATCAGAGAGAAGAGGCTGCCGTTGGGGTAATAGTCGTAAACAAGCAGTTTTTCCTCCATGGCCTGGAAGTAGGCCCTGAGAGAAACAATATTGGGATGCCTCAGACTTCCGATTGCTTCCATGTGGCTCTCAAACTCACTTCTGCTCACCCTGCTGGAGTTCTTGAGCCTCTTAACGGTTACAGTAAGTCCGCCTTCCATGACAACCTTGTATGTGCTTCCCAAAGTACCCTTTCCCATCATCTCAGCTGCTGCCCTCAGCAGGTCCTCCAAACAGTAGCTCTGCGTTTCTCCAGCACAGAACACTAGTCTTCCGCCGCAATCGTAAACCGCATCCAAGGCCGGAGGACTCTTGCCGGAATACTGATCGGACCAAGTTTGCTCTGCTTTATCTGAAGAATCCCCATTTTGTTTCACGCCAACGCTTCTCTCCGCATCATCTGCTGCCTGTTCCTCACCTCCTCTCAGCTTGCAGAGCAGCAATATAACAAGAAACAAGAGAGACACCAATCCCACCGTGCTTCCGACCACAATGGCCAGAGTTTTCCATCCATTGAGCTTCTTGGACTTTCTCTGCTTTGTCAGAGGCAAGAAAGCTTGAGTCTGAGGACCAGCAGATACGGCAACGAAAGGCACAGCTGGGACCGGTGACAGAACGCCGCAGGATTTCTGAATAGGCTTCCCACAGAGACCCGGATTCTTTGCAAACGAAGAAGAATCGAATGAACTTAGGGTCTCTGGTATCGGTCCGGAAAGAAAATTGTTGGAGACATTGAATACCTTGATACTCGACTGATTAAACGCAGGAATCGTCCCGCTGAGTCTATTGTTCTCTAAAACGACAGCATACAATCTGGGGAGCCTGGTCAGCGCAACGGGAATTTCGCCTTCGATAGAATTATCTGCCAAAAAGATAACCTTGAGACGATGCAGACCCGCGATCGAACCCGGGAAAGAGCCACTGAAATTGTTCTGACTGAGGAATAAGCTCTTGAGGTTGTGTAGCCCTGAAAGATCCGGAATGGGGCCTGTGAGTGCATTACCTTTAAGGCTAATAAGACGGAGCTGGTCGAGCTGATTAAGAGTATTCTCTGCAAATCTTCCATTAAGCTTTAAGTGCTCCAGCACAAGCTTTGTTACCCTTCCATTGTGACATTCTTTAACTCCCTCCCATTGACAATAATTAGCAGATCTCCACTTTGAGTCTAAAGAATGACCTAGGTCTGCATACTTCTTAAATTCAAGAAGAGCAGCCGAGTCTCCAGTATAAGCACCTGTGTATTGAATCAGCAAAACACTGAAAACTGAGAGAGTCCCCAAAAAACGGCCCAACGTCATCTTTACCTGTTAGCGCTTTTTCCCTAATAAGAACAGATCCACATGCTCCAGGGGCACAGAATTAAAGCTATGACCAAAGCTTAGCCATAATCCAATTTCTTTTCCATAAAGCTTTTTCCAATTTTGAATCCAGCGCCGAAAAATTCGTCGGAGCTCCTGATTGATCAGAGCTTAAACCTCTTATATCACCCATGCCAGATGCCAGCAATTAATTCGCTAAACCATTACTGAAAACCAAGCAAGAAATCGATTCCTAAAATTAACGACCTGTTACTATTTTATGTCCATTCCAGGTCCTGCTTCAGCTCAACCCTTAAAGCTAAGCTTTCCAATGAGTGCTCGACCATCTGCTCTGTCCCTGTGATGGCACTGGAACAGAGCAGAGTGAAGATGGCAGTAAAAATTGAAAATGGTGCCCGGATCACGTGCATCCATACCGAAATCTGAAAGACATGGACAGATTGAATCCTAAGCTTGTTGAGATTCCGCAAGCGTGTACTGGCGAGGACAAGTTTATTATATGAAAAATCAATTTAATATTACAGACAATTGCATTGGAGAGGGAGCTTGGATCAGAATTTCAGTGAAGTGGAAGACGGAGTAAGGCACCCTAAAGACCATGTAGGGCACATGAGGTACAGTTACGCTCAGCAGTGCAGCAACAACAGCCAATGTTTCCGATTTCTGAGGCGATTTGCCATTTTCTTTGTGAATGATAGCAATCCTCGGAGGTCCCACTGGACTGTAAGCATGTGGCATTGGAAGACCTGCTAACTCTTATCTTTCTTTCAGTAAAACCAAAATGATGAAGGGTAGTAAAATGTGAGCTTCAGGGTCCCTTCCTCATCTCTGCACAGACTTACAGGGATGATCAGTCCGTCCATCCTGCTGGATCTGATTGGAAAGTGGAATATGTTGGGCTTTCTGTTGGGATATGGGACCCCAGTAAATGTTGGGGAGGGGACATGAAAGCTGGATATTGATCTTGTGGCAATTACAATCTGCTTGGAATTGAATACAGAGTTCAATAGCCTGATTCTTATCCGTTTTTTACTCTTTATGTACTGAAAATGTGATGGTTTCAATCACGGCATTTTTAAACTCATAAACTAGAAGCTAATTGTTCGGCGCTCCAATTATTAAATGTGACGTAGGATTACAAGGGAAGTACAATGGAAATGTCTCATCATTTCACAACGACTTACAATGTAGGACTATCATTCTCCCTCTCTCTTTTGCCGGTTCTGTAGGGTTTCTTATTTAACCTCTACCCTCACCGGCAACATGTAGGTGAGGGTAGCCAATGGGAAAGTACCTTTACATGTGTCACCTTTACCTGTGTAATGCGGTGTCTTTCAAGAGTGTATTAAGTCAAACTATATTCTCAAGGTTGTACATTTACAAAGAAATTATAACTAATTTCACTTTTAATCATAAACATCTATCATTTCGAAGTGGCTGCGTAATTGTTTAATAAGTTGATTTTTCTTTTGTTACCCGAGGAAAAAGAAATTAGAAAAATTGTATTTAAAGTTGAGTTTTTTTGTGTTCCGGGGAAAAAGAAATTAGAAAAATTGTATTTGAAGTTGAGTTATTTTGTGTTCCGAATCAATTCTATACTAGTTATATTTTAGAATCTACGTTATGAGTTTTGAGTTTAGAGCAAGATTCATCAGGAAGATAATGATGACTCTGGTTATAGATTAGAAATGTCGATTTTAAAATATGGCTATTGTGGAATTGATTTCGAACACAAAAATGTAAAATAACATTTACAAAAATCTTTAAACAAAATATGACCACTGTGGAATTGATTTCGAACACAAAAACTCAAAATAACATCCACAAAAATCTTCAAGTAATTATTTGCACTCTATATGGAAGAGATGTGTATTTTAAGTTGTTGAGTTTGAATATTTATAATGTTGAATTCATTTTTGCATTCAAAAATATATATAACGTAAACCAAATAACATTATGATTTTATTGTTGAGGAACATCAAGAAACTAGAAAAATTGTATTTTAAGTAGAGTTTTTGTGTTTGGAATCAATTCCACACCAGCTATATTTTAGAATTGATGTTTCAAGTCTATAGCAAGACTCATCATCGGGCTAATGATAAGTCTTGCTATAGACTAGAAACGTCAATGTTAAAATATGGCTACTGTGGAATTGATTCCGAACACAAAAACTCAAGATAACATCCACAAAAATCTTCAAACAAAATATGGCTACTATAGAATTGATTTTGAACACAAAATCTCAAGATAACATCCACAAAAATCTTCAAACAATCATTTGCACTTTGTACGGAAGGGACTTATGTATTTTAAGTTGTTGAGTTTGTATATTTATAATGTTGAATTCATTTATGCATTTAAAGATATAATGCAAACCAAATAACATTATGATTTTATTGTTGAGGAACATCAAGAAATTAGGAAATTTGTATTTTAACTTTTAAGTTGAGTTTTTATGTTTGGAATCAATTTCACACTAGTTATATTTTAGAATCGATGTTTCAAGTCTATAGAAATACTCATTATCAGGCTAATGATGAGTCTTGGTATAGACTACAAACGTCGATTTTAAAATATGGCTACTATAGAATTGATTCCGAACACAAAAACTCAAGATAACATCCACAAAAATCTTCAAACAAAATATGGCTACTGTGGAATTGATTCTGAACACAAAAACTCAAAATAACATCCACGGAAATCTTCAAGCAATCATTTGCACTCTGTATGGAAGGGACTTATGTATTTAAGTTGTTGAGTTTGTATATTTATAACGTTGAATTCATTTCTGCATTCAAAAATATAATGTAAACCAAATAACATTATGATTTTATTGTTGAGGAACATCAAGAAATTATAAAATTTGTATTTTAAGTTGAGTTTTTGTGTTCGGAATCAATTTCACACTAGCTATATTTTAGAATTGATGTTTCAAGTCTATAGAAAGACTCATTATCAAGATAATGATGAGTCTTGGTATAGACTAGCAATGTCGATTTAAAATATGGCTACTCTGGAATTGATTCCGAACACAAAAACTCAAGATAACATCCACAAAGATCTTCAAACAAAATATGGCTACTGTGGAATTAATTCTGAACACAAAAACTCAAAATAACATCCACGGAATTCTTCAAACAATCATTTGCACTCTGTACGGAAGGGACTTATGTATTTTAAGTTGTTGAGTTTGCATATTTATAATGTTGAATTCATTTCTGCATTCAAAATATAATGTAAACCAAATAACACTATGATTTTATTGTTGAGGAACATTAAGAAATTAGAAAAATTGTATTTTAAGTTGAGTTTTTGTGTTCAGAATCAATCTCACACTAGCTATATTTTAGAATATGTTTCGAGTCTATAGAAAGACTCATTATCAAGATAATGATGAGTCTTGTTATAGACTAGAAACGTCGATTTTAAAATATGGCTGCTGTGGAAATGATTCTGAACACAAAAACTCAAGATAACATCCACAAAAATCTTCAAACAAAATATGGCTACTGTGGAATTGATTCCAAACACAAAAACTCAAACTAACATCCACCTAAATCTTCAAACAATCATTTGCACTCTATACAGAAGGGATTTATGTATTTTAAGTTGTTGAGTTTGCATATTTGTAATGTTCAATTCATTTCTGCATTCAAAAATATAATGTAAACCAAATAACATTATGATTTTATTGTTAAGGAACATCAAGAAATTAGAAAAATTGTATTTTAAGTTGATTTTTTGTGTTTGGAATCAATTCCACTCTAGCTATATTTTAGAATCGATGTTTTGAGTCTATAGCAAGACTCATCATCAGGAGAGTCTTCCTAATGATGAGTCTTGCTATAGACTAGAAACGTCGATTTTGAAATATGATTATTGCGGAATTGATTCTAAACACAAAAACTCAAGATAACATCCACAAAAATCTTCAAACAAAATATGGCTACTATGGAATTGATTTCGAACACAAAACCTCAAAATAACATCCACAAAAATCTTCAAACAATCATTTTCACTTTGTACGAAAGGGACTTATGTATTTTAAGTTGATGAGTTTGCATATTTATAATGTTGAATTCATTTATGCATTCAAAAGTATGATGTAAACCAAATAACATTATGATTTTATTATTGAGGAACATCAAGAAATTAGGAAAAATGTATTTTAAGTTGAGTTTTTGTGTTTGGAATCAATTCCACACTAGCTATATTTTAGAATCGATGTTTTGAGTCTATAGCAAGATTCGTCATCAAGATAATGACGAGTCTTGCTATAGACTAGAAATGTCGATTTTAAAATATGGCCACTGTGGAATTGATTCCAAACACAAAAACTCAAGATAACATCCACAAAAATATTCAAACAAAATATGGCTACTATGGAATTGATTCCGAACACAAAAACTCAAGATAAAATCCACAGAAATCTTCAAACAATCATTGCACTTACGGAAAGGACTTATGTATTTTAAGTTTGTTGAGTTTGGATATTTATAATATTGAATTCATTTCTAAATTCAAAAATATAACGTAAACCAAATAACATTATGATTTTATTGTTGATGAACATCTTTATCATTTCACTGAAAATTGTATAATGAATTCTTATTCAAGAAAAAAATCAAAATGTTATTTGTTAGCC
This sequence comes from Pinus taeda, assembly GCA_000404065.3. Lineage (NCBI taxonomy): Eukaryota > Viridiplantae > Streptophyta > Pinopsida > Pinales > Pinaceae > Pinus > Pinus taeda. The sequence goes on from APFE031712493.1 coordinate 109,330, forward strand.
TCATCAATTAAAAATGGTTATAATATATATATATATATATATATATATATATATTTTCATTTAAAATTGGAAAACCCTATTATAATGATTATTTGTGAATGTGGGAAAAATATTATTGTTATTTAAAAACACCATGCCACATGAAATAACATGATGATGATTGGTAAGAAATGATATTTTAGCACCTACCAGGTTTTAAAATCTTTAGTTAATGACTTGTTTTCTTATATATTAGGAATACCAAAAGATAATTTCACCTAGATAATATCAACAAGTATGCAAGTATCCCTTGCAATCATTGCTAAAGTTACCTCTAATGGAATCATATGCTTCTTAGTTATAGCTAATTTTAGTTTCATGATATTCATCTACACATCAGATACATCAAATGACATGAAAATCAATTTGGTCATCTTATATTCACTTCTAACAATGATGTCTTAATTTAATCATCTTAATTGATCAATCTTAAGAATGATGTCCTTTATCTAAGAGGAAAAATGTGAGGTGGAATTTCACTGGGATGTCAAAGCCTTATCATTATTCCATTTGGTTAATTTTGATATTGAAAATTCACCTACAGACACTTTCACTGTGGTTGCTTTAAGGATTTCCAAGAGATAAATAAATAAGGGAATTCAAGCTGAGATTGAGATTGACAAAACCTACCTTAGGTCAATGTGATTGGAACTCAAACTTTTACAATGAGTGCTTTAAAGCTTTTCAAGATACAAATAAATAAGGGAAATCTAGTTGACATTGACAAAGCCTACCTTATGTCCATGTAATTGGAACCCAAACTTTCATATTTAGTGCTTTAAAACTTTCCAAGAGACAACAATTAAGGGCATTCAAGTTGAGATTGGCAAAGCCTACCTTAGGTCCATGTGATTGGAACCCAAATAATTATTTTCCCCATGCTTCATCACTACTCAAATGTTTATCCTCACTTAAAAATTTGATTTCTCAAAACCTATAAATACACTTGAGTTAGATTCCTTGCAATATAACATTGTTTAAGGAGTTTTTCATGAACATCTCACTGAGATGAATGACCATATTTCCCAAAACAATATATTTATCAAATTTATTCTTTAAATCTTGAGATTAGAAATATTTTAATTTAAAAATCAATTCAATTATATGTTCAAAAATTTAAATAGCTTCTTCCAAACTTCTATGTAATTATGAAAACTTAAAATATTTAACATTTTCATTTACCATATATTCAATTTGCATGGCCAACTTTCCACCAAAAAATTATTCTTAGTATTCTACAATAAATTGATTATTTTTCTTCCTCTAATTTTTGAAATGAGAAAAAAAAAACTCAATCAATGTCTTAATCTTAATCCAAGAAATCAACTGTATTAATTATTATAATTTTAAAATACCATTTACTTTTCAAATCATGGTATACTTTTTTATAAATTTAAATATTAACACTATTTCTTATCAAGATGAAATATTTACTTTTCAAATATTTAATTTAAAATACATAATATTAATATGTTAAAGTAATTTAAGTGGCGGTGGTTGTGGAAATAAAGTTTTATTGAACAGAAAATCTTGATCTTGAATTTAAATTTTACCCTCCACTCCATGTCACGTACCAAAGTGAATAATAAACATGTAAACAAAGAAATCGAAGCATCCTACCAAACTTTTAAAAACTACACAATATTAAATAAATTAAATTAAATTCTCCAGCATTACTGACCACACCTGTTTGGTTAAGTAAATAATAAACATGTAAACAAAGAAATCGAAGCATCCTACCAAACTTTTAAAAACTACACAATATTAAATAAATTAAATTAAATTCTCCAGCATTACTGACCACACCTGTTTGGTATATCAAGCTTATAAACTGGGAAATGTGCCACATATTTACCTCACCCGTGTATTTCAGTACTAACGTTTAAGAGATATATTTATATTTTTTAGTGTAGACATTTATATCGATGGTAACGTATGCATATATAATATTGGAATATTTCCTTCGATCTCGCACCTAATTGAGGTGTCTTCATATGTAAATCGCGTTTTCAAAGACTTTTCCACAAACACGTTGTACCAAGTTCAAACTAGAATTTTTATCTTCTTTTTCCCATGATATTGATTGTATAATTATTTTATTGATTTAAATGTTATTTTATTCCTAATTTCACTCCGTAAAAATAATGGAATTTATCATTTTTATTTTTAAGTAAAAGTTAATTCTATTTTTTATTAAATAAATTTTCAAAAAATTATAATAATTGTTGAATTATGCCATATGTTAATATTAAATTTTTATATTATTTTAATAAATTTATAATGTTAAATAAATAAGGTATTTATTTTTCAGTCTTTATTATAAGATGTCACATATCTTTTGGAAATTGATGGAATATGAAAACCTATTTGCTTAAGCTATTTTACTATGTATATATTAAGGTCACAATTTCCATAGAAGACTCATTAACTATTTTCTTTTTTCTTTTTTTTAATTTAATCATATGAGTGTTGAATATGTTTTTGATGATGGAAATAATTTCAACACCATCAAAAATCCTTAAAACTTAATAGTTATAACTAAAATTTCCCAAAAATTTCTCATACACATAAATTCTTATTATTTTCCAAACAGAAATATAACAAAATTAAATTTACTATCACTTTAGCTACCATTTTTTAAATTCTATTATTTTCCAAACAAATATAACAAATTAATATTTACTACCATTTTATAATTATATATTATAGAAATTAAATTTAATATAATAATGTAACTGTGCCCTTATACCTTCGCTTCAATAACATTATCTCAATTTAAAAAATCTATGTATAAATATAAAATGATTATAAAGCAAAGTTATTTGATTTAATTATCTCCCATATAAAAAAATGAATAAAAAACAAAGTTATGTGATTAAATATCAAGGCTTCAGTTTGAGGAAAGGTATAGATCACTTTCGTTAAAAAATAATTTATTTAATTAATAACCATCCATACAAAATTTATCACCCACACATGTTCATATTATAGATGGAAAAGGTTTTGAAATCTTTATTTCGTAATACGAGGAGTGATAGTTTGGTAGAGGGCCACAAGTAGGAAAGGATGTTGGAGGTCATAAAAAAGGCAGGTTACCGTATTGCTGTTAGGAAGGTGGGTTGTCATTTCATGAGCATGTGTCCATGTGCTTAACGACATACACCGTTTACTATGAAAAAGAGATTGTGTCGTACTTACAAGTTTGAAAAATATAAAAAATAAAAATAACATGTTAAGTCATATTCGTCCCTATCAGCACGAGAAGGAGATGGCCACATGAGTCTCATTTTTTTTAACAAAAAAAATGGTGTAAAATTTTAATAATTGTTAAATTATTGTGTGGAGGTGGGTTTTTATTCTACAAATAAGGGCTTCATATACCAATGTGGTGTAATGGTGTAAAAATTTAATAATTGTTAAATTATTGTGTGGAGGTGGGTTTCTTATTCTACAAATAAGGGGCCTCATATACTAATGTGGTGTCTACTTTGGTCGTGACCTTAGATAATAATAATAATAAATTTATTAACATAAATTAATGCATTTCATTTTTACATTTATGTATAGTATTTTTAACTCATGAGGTAATTATATATGTTTTAAAATTTTAAGTTTTATAATTTATAATTTAAGATTTATATATTGAGGTGGTAAACATGTATTAAGCTTAATTTTTTTTATGTGATGTAATATCAATTTTATTTAATATATTGTTAAAAGTTGAAGAATAAAGTGATTGACACTAATCTTAATGCCTAAGAGGAAGTTGTGAAGGGGAAATTAGAAGTTTCCTATCTTCTTACTTGAATTAAATATCTAACATTCATATTTGGTAGCTGAGCTACCAACTGCTAGTAGTTATAGAAAGCAAACATTGGAAGAGGTTTGTTGATGATGCCTTCATCATTTAGCTCATGGTAGTAACAAGTTGGATTTTTTACTTTTGAATCTTAACAATCAATCTAGCTCCATCAAGTTCCTAATGGAAACAAAATTCAATGATAGTCTTCCTTTCCTTTATGTTCTTATTTCTAAGAAAGGAGATGGTTCATTTGCTCACCAATTTTTTCCTAAAAAAACTCATACTCAACCTATACCTTTATGTAAGCTCTCATCATTATCTAGCACAGATGTTTGGTGTTCTTAACACTCTAGCTACTCTAGCTCTAAGGGTTTCTAATGTGAGTCACTTTGAAGATGAAAAGTCTCATCTCCTAAATTTTTTTGAAATAATGGCTATAAGAGACACCTAGGTCTCAGATATTTCCAAAAAGCTAGTAAAGGACCAAGGTAGAGGAAGGATCCCATTGATTTAGTTAATAGTGTGCATCTTCTTTTCATTCTCAATACCACATACAATATTGTTTGTGTTCTTAAAAAGAATAAGGTGTGTGCCACCTTTAAGCCTCTTAACATCATTTGTAGCTCCCTTAGATCAGTCAAAGACCAGGTTGACCTTAAGGACATGAAGGGTTTTTACTTAATCCCCTGCTCTTGTGGAATACCCTACATTGGAGAAAAGGGTTGCTCCATTAAGCAAAGAATTCAGGATCACATTGTAAACATTAAGCATAACATATCCTACCTTAGCAGAACATGTGGAAAAAACAAAACATATGAGTCCCAAGTCATTGTCAATATTGATCACTTCCATCAAAGGAAGTTCAGGGAGCCTATAGAAATTGAAAAACATTTTAGCAATTTAAATAAGGGCAAAGGTTAAAAGATAAGTAACAACTAAATTCCTTCTCTTTCTTTCTAATATCTTTTTTTTAGTATTTCTTCTTTTGCAATTAACTTTTATTTTTATTTGTATTATATATATCGCTTAT
>APFE031712500.1:2696-24714 GCA_000404065.3 Pinus taeda
ATATATATATACACACACATACATCTCTCTCCAAAATTTGAATTAAGACTCTTTGTTCTCTACCTGAATCCCTACACTAGACAGTTTTGTGTAACAATGAGAATCTATTGAGAACGAATGATAAGTAGGATTTAACAATAGCATGTGTGTGAATGGTTGAGTAACCATCCACGGGACTATATGTGAAGATGGTGTTGACTGAATACTATGTGGAGTAGGATAACCACAATAAGTGTTGTGCCTTGGGTCTAAGAAAACATTGATTCTTGGAGACCACACTAAGTGGTTAAATTTTAGTGATGTCGAATGTAGTACCTTGGGGGATGAGAAGATATTCAAATGGGATAGGGCCTAAAAGACAAGGAGGGAAAGAGTTAAGATTTAAATTATCTCAATTTCTTTATGATGAATCTCATAAAAGTTTATATGGAATGGTGTAGGAATGTTTGGGAACTACCCAACTAGGGTGAATAAAGCTCGTTGAAAAGATGAACAATAAAAACTTGAAGATATTAGAGTGTCCAAAGTACTAAAATTGCAAAAATAGTGATTGAAAGATGGTTAATTTAATGGATTCTATATCCATTGAGTTGTTAGGAAAGAAACTATGTAGGTGAAAGATTAATATAAATGAGCTGGAAATATAAATCTCATTGTGATTTATGTTGTAATTAAGCATGTTTTCTTTTGTGTTCAAGAATAAGAACACCAAGGATGGTGTTCCTCCAAAGGGGTGTGGTTTTTGACAACCCATGGGTTATTCTCCTATCATAAACACTTTAATTATTTTTATTAAAATTAAAATGGTTGAGAAATTAGGATGCATATTCCACAACTTGGGGAAGGAAGATTTCTTTAGGAAGCTGGAATATTTAATTTCAACATGCCGGCTAAAGTATTTTCCTTTAATAGGATGACATGTTTTAATTAGGTTGGAAGAGAAGAGGACACCCACCATACCTCCTTGGGTGATCCCACAAGGAAAATAGGAAAAAATTAAATACAAGACTGGGCTATGTTGGCAAGGGAAGAGTGGGTAGAGGATGATAGGTTGAGGATTGATATAGGGAGTTATTGTAAGGACATCCCCAAAACCACACAAACACAAAAGAACCAATAGCTAGAGACTAACAGGCAAGACGAAGAGTGCAAGGTGAACGATTCAACAACTAAGATACGGTTGTGACAATGGCAATGGAGGTTGTGAAGGGATTTCTTGATAAGGAGAAGGAAAAGAATGAGGGGCTTTCACGTAAGAGGATTATATGGATGAAGAAGGCTTAGATTTAGCTAGGGGAAAGGAACAAGAATTACTCATGAAGAGGAAGGAAAACAAATAAAGAAAATTGGGACAAAGGGAGTCACTCAGTATCAGATCAGCTGAAGAAGCCCAAGAGCATTTGTTCGTTGAGGATAGAGAGAAGTGGCTTGCCATGAACTAATGATGTCACCTAGAGTGGTTTGAATAGGGACTGAAGAACCCACTAGGAAGCTTGTGGATTGAGGAAACTACTTGATAGGGGAAAGAGATATTCAGGTACTTGGAGGCTAAGGAAACACTAAGTGTGTCCCTAGGCTGGGAACACTAGTGCTTACTTCTCTAAAGAACTACATAAAATGAATCACATCTATGCTTCGATAATAATTTTTCCACCTAAAGAACCTTCTCATATTGAGCTCTCCTCCTCCCGTGACTGAGTGATGGTTTTCCTAAGGACTAAAGAATCCATAAAGTGTGGTTACCTTAGGAAACAACTGGGAAGTTATTGACTGGTGAATCTACTATCCTATCAATAGTTTATCTAGTTGAAGAACCTTCCCATATTTGCATAAAGGATCTCCTCATGTGACTAAGAGAGGCCTGTCTTGGGACTGAGTGATGGTTTTCATAAGGACTGAAGAATCCATAAAGTGTGGCTTGCCTTAGGGAACCACTAGGAAGTTATGGACTGATGAATCTATTATCCTATCAATAGTTTTTCTAGTTGAATAAACTTCCCATATTTACATAAAGGCTCTCCTCATGAGATTAAGAGTGGCTTGTCTAGGACTAACAAAACCAGTGGGATACTTATGGACTCATGAATCTATTGTTCCATTAGTAGTTTTCCAGTTAAGGAACCTTCCCATGCTAGGATGAAACTAATCCTTTAGATTGGAGATGTCATACCTTGGAAGACAATCTCCAACTAAGGAGAGGTCACCTTCGACTGAGGAGAGGTCAGTGCCCAAGACATTTATTGAAAATAATGAAAAGATGAAATGGTTGTCCCGTTGTTCAAATCCCAGAGATTATTTTTAAAGGAAATTCTTCTTAATCTTTAACGGAAAGGAAGAATTTGTATGAAGTGGCCTTTTGATGTTGGTTACAACTTAAATGAAAGAATAAATATAGTGGAAAGTCTCCAACAAGGATGATATCTATGCTTCCATAATACTTTTTCCACCTGAAAAACCTTCCCATATTGAGCTACCCTCCTCCCATGACTGAGTGATGGTTTTCCTAAGGACTGAAGAATCCATAAAGTGTGGCTTGCCTTAGGAAACCACTGGGAAGTTATGGACTAATGAATCAACTATTCTATCAATAGTTTTTCTAGTTGAAGAACCTTCCCATATTTGCATAAATTCTCTCCTCATGTGACTAAGAGTGGCTTGCCTTGGGATTGATTAATGGTTTGCCTAAGGACTGAAGAATCCATAAAGTTTCGCTTGCCTTAGGAAACCACTGGGAAGTTATGGACTGATGAATCTACTATCTTATCAATAGTTTTTATAGTTGAAGAAAATTCCCATATTTGCATAAAGTCTCTCCTCATGTGATTAAGAGTGGCTTGTCTTGGGAATGATGAAACCAGTGGGATACTTATGGACTGATGACTCTACTGTTCCATTAGTAGTTTGTCCAGTTGAGGAACCTTCCCATGTTAGGATGAAACTAGTCCCTTAGATTGGAGATGTTGTACCTTGGAAGACAACCTTCGACTAAGGAGAGGTCAGTGCCCATGACATTATTCAAAATAATGAAAAGATGGATTCGTTGTCCCGTTGATCAAAGCCCAAAGATTATTTTTAAAAGAAACACTTCTTAATCTTTAATGGAAGTAAACACTTTGTCTGAAGTGGCCTTCTGATGTTGGTTACAAATTAAATGAAAGAAGAAAGATAATGGAAAGTCTCTAACAAGGATGATATATATGCTTCCATAATACCTTTTCCACCTGAAGAACCTTCCCATATTGAGCTCTCCTCCTCCCATGAGTAAGTGATGGTTTGCCTAAGGATTGAAGAATCCATAAAGTGTGGCTTGCCTTGGGAAACCACTTGAAAGTTATGGACTGATGAATCTACTATCTTGTCAATGGTATTTCTAGTTGAAGAATCTTCTCATATTTGCATAAAGGCTCTCCTCATGTGACTAAGAGTGGCTTGTCTTGGGACTGAGTGGTGGTTTTCCTAAGGACTGAAGAATCCATAAAGTGTGGCTTACCTTAGCAAACCACTGGGAAGTTATGGACTGATGAATCTACTATCCTATCAATAGTTTTTCTAGTTGAAGAGCCTTCCCATATTTGCATAAAGGCTCTCCTCATGTGACTAAGAGTGGCTTATATTGGGACTGACGAAACCAATGGGATACTTATGGACTGATGAATCTACTGTTCCATTAGTAGCTTGTCCAACTGAGGAACCTTCCCATGTTAGGATGTAATCCCTTAGATTGAGATGTTTTACCTTGGAAGACAGGCTCCGACTGAGGAGAGGTCAGTTCCCAAGAAATTTATTCAAAATAATGAAAAGATTGATTGGTTGTCCCATTTTTCAGACCCCCAAGATTATTTTTAAAGGAAATGCTTCTTAATCTTTAATGGAAAGAAACACTTTGTCTAAAGTGGCCTTCTGATGTTTGATAAAACTTAAATGAAAGAAGAAAGATAGTGGAAACTCTCCAACATAGGTTTCTTAATGCAGGATCTGTGTTTTCAACTTTAGAAGAAAATATAATTAACAGAATAGGAAAGATGAGCGCATAATTAAGGAATTTTAACTTGAAATTACATAGAACTAGTTTTCAGAATTGTAATATTAAAGACCAACCGGTTCATTACTCTTTATTATGAAGAATAAATTAAATGAAACAAAGAGAAACTACATTTGTACTCAACAGGTGTCTGGAATCACTAAAACTTCTTCATTGCATTCCATATAAAGCTAAAAAGATACAAGTGTTTTTTGTTTTTGAGGTCCAGAACTTAGAACCCTCATTTCTCTTTCTGAAAATATTTATACAAAATCTTAAAAGATAGTTATAAATTTGTCAACTACCCAAAATTTCATAACTTCCTAACTACTTCAAAACTAATAGTTCTTTCAAACTCTATAATAGTTCTTTCGAACTTTAAAATATTTCTTTCAAAAATATTACAATAGTGGAAAAACAAAATATTAATATGATTGAAAAATGTCAAGTGGTGTTGTTCTATTTGGTGATTTGAGATTGGGCTACAGATGAAGGTCCTACATCTGTAGTAGTTGTTGATGGTGACATCCGTTCCCTGCACTTTCTCCGTATTTTTGTATTAGGACGAGGAGTATTGTCAAACTTTGAATGTTCCATCCTGAAATTTGTAATTCTGCTATATGTTGGCTTGTCCACAAAAAGAGTTCTCATCAACCATGACAATTGAAAATCCATCTCCAAATAGTTTACAATAGTTATTCCTTTCAACACTGTTGTTCTTTCATGAGTTGATCCAATTTTTCTTTTTGCCTCCACCAGAATAGTCTCATAAGTTTCCCAGGGTAATAAATTACCTTTCTGGTCCCAATATGAAGGAAAACCTACTCTTGTTATCTTCTCAAAATCAGTGTTGAATTTCATTAAAGTTGCCTTGACCTCTGTTAACTTTGTCTCTATTGTTTTCCTGTAGAGGTTGTTCATAATCATTTTGTTTATATCTAATACATATTTAGTTCTATATTGAACTCCTAATTCCCTTAACTGCTGAGAATATTGTGAATTAAGGAAATCTATCATTTTCTTTATGAAATGAGCACTTTGTTGTGACTTTTGTTTATTTGCAACAATCAGATTTTCTAGATCCCTGATGATGATCTTTTTCTTCTTCCACTATGGACAATCATTCCTAGATATCTCTAACAGTATGAATGATGCCATTCCATAGAATATCCCTATATTGAATAAGGGAAATGTTTCCCTTCACCTTCTCTTTCAATTCTTTGATCTCCTTAGAAGCAACTTCAAAATCATCTATGTATTTTTATGCAGTCTCCATATCCATGGCTATTTACCTTTCATTACCTTTTATGATTTTCAATGCATTTTCATAGTCTCTTTGTGCTTTTTTCATTTCATTCTAAAAAATATTCATTTCAGTCATGACCGTGGTCAGTTTATTAGTTGGGTCTTTCGAATCAGCTGGTATTACAATAGTGCAAACATGTGAGTCAATATTTTGTTGCAGAACAATGTTTATTTCTTTCACCTTAGAAATTTCATAATTTATTTTAATAAACTCCTCAGGCAAAGCTTATTTCTCCTATTTTACCTGTGTTACTTCTGGTGCCATTACATGTTCTATTGCAGGCATGACCATTTTCTTTCTCAATACTTGAACCTCTATTTCTGCTCCCTGCAACAACTTTCGAACAACACTTTTATCTTCTGGATTCACCCCAATTTTAATGATCATCTTCTTCAATTCTTCATTTTGAGTGACTAAGGCTCTTGAATTATCCTTTTCCAACTTCAATTGGCTCACCACCTTTTCCAAGAAAGTTTCTTCTCTGTTGAAAACCAAGGAGGTTTTCTTCAACTCACTATAAATTAATTCCCTAGTTTGACTATGTAAATTAATTTTACCAGGCAAAGGAATTTATCTAGCATCCACTATAAAATTAACAATCTTGAAACCAGAAGAAGAAGATACACTTAAAGTAGAAGGGTGAGAGAAAGCTAACTTAAGTTGGTTTCTTTCCAAATCCATAGCTGAAAGCAATCTGGTTTGATAGTTGGAAACAAATTGTGCTTGCACCTATGAATCCATATTTTCTTTGACTTTTTTGTTTATTTCTTCAATTTGGGAGTACATTTGCTTCATCATGGAGACTGAAATTTTGTCAGCTTATTCTAGAACAGGAGAAGAAGGTGTGCAGACAGCTTCTCCTAATTGTAGCTAAAATAATGATGAGCTACCGCCTTCAAATAACTTATACTTATTTGAACTTCTCTCAGTTTCTTCTTCTAATTCTATGACATCCTCACTGCCTCTTTCCAAACTTTTCTCACTCTGATGAGGAGTCTTAATTTCCATATCTCCTGATAATCTAGATTGGCCTCCATTAGCCAATTTATTTATTTCTAGTTTAGCTTCATGAATAAAAGGAGCATAAGAATTTTCCACCCTTCTATTTGAAATAATGTGGTGTGGGTCATATGCATATTTTTCACCTAGTTGTAAATCCATCTCCTCAAGTATTTTATGTACTTCTTTTGCGGCTTTTCGTTGTTTACAATGAAAGGTCCCATTATCTTTGGAAATATAAATAAATACGCCTTTTTTGATGGCAAAAAGTGTATTTGATCTACATTCAAGCTATACCTGATGAAGTCCAGTGAAAAACCTCATAGGTATAAAAACTGGAAGTCTAAAAGGGGCAACTTTTGCTCCATATAATCTGATTTCTAAATAATATTCAAATTGAAACCAAGCACCCACCTTGACATATTTGCTAATTTGAAGTATAGAATGAGACATTGGCAAGAAACAGGGTGAAGGAGAATTGTTCAAAATTGAATAAACATCTAATATGAAAGAAGAGGAAAAATACATCAATCCTTGGCCATTACCAATGTCTCTTATCACATTAGTCCAAAACACTATTGATTGTTTGTTTTTATTAGGGTCCATGATATTCAGCCCTGAATGCATGAACCTTTCCACATGAGTATATAAAAAGAGATATGTGACAAGAGATGGAAATCTAAAACAACGAGTGACGGGAAGATCTGATAATTGATAATTTATCATTTTTTCCCAGAAAGAAGGTATATCAAAATATATATATATGGGTTCATCATTAGACTGAACATTCCTAAGATGGCCTTATCCACAGTGTTGGTGTATTCCTTTCCTAAGATTTTTACCAGAATTTGTAGCACAGATCTGACTTCTTCAACAAAAGTATCTAGAGGAAATTGAGGAGGTTCCATAGGCAATTTTTTTTCCAGTAGGCATTAAAAGGAAACCGAGTTGAGCATAGTTAGAAGAATACAAGTCTTGAAATGTGGAAATCAAAGATTCTTATGAGAATGTAGTGTGAGAATTTTCAACTAGGAAGCGTAAGGCTTGCTGAATTAACAAAGTTGACACTTGAAAGACATTTTCCCCTAATTTAGTCATGAAAAAACATTTCTCTGGGTAAAGGGCACACCAACATGCGTTTCCATTCATGAAGAATATCGTTGGGAGCTTGAGCATCAACACTCGACGAAGGATGAATCCCTTCTATCTGAGCCTCTTCCATTATTTCCTGACATTTTTGGTGAACCTATCATCCATGATTTCACATGTGTATCTTCATCCACAGATGCACCCATTTTTTATCACTTGTAGGACACACCAAATGTGGGTCCATCATCCAACAATGGAGAGGATAAGTTATTCATTGAAAATCCACTTGATATTTCATCTACCTTTTCCTGAAACACAGAGGATGAGTTTGTTCGCTTTTCATCTACCCCTCTATTTGATTTATCATATAATGAGGATGCCGATAAAATCATTGATTTTTCTAATCGTGGTTGTCGTGATCCATTTACTCCTATATTCGATCATGATCATGTTTCTATCGCAGTTGATTTTTCGAAGCCATTGATTTATTATGATCTATCTGACGAGGACGTTGAAACACCCTAGACTGTCGAGGCACTTTAGCCCGAGCTAATGGTTATGTCAGGCCCTCGCTATCATGAGGTTGGTTTCACTTCCAATCAGGAAATTATTCAATCACCTGAGGCTCCTCATCACTCATCTGTATGCATTGAAGATAAATCTTACACACAGATCATGCTTCCTCCACTCAAACTTCACAATCCCATCACTCATGCATTGGAGGAATCTTACATTGAAAGCACATGTGCAAGATGCAAGTTGTCTTTTTTTCTTTCATTTTCTTGCATGTCGCAGTCAAGAGTGTGTGTATGCTTCATAGCTGCACGCAGTATCTCACAACACCGTGATAAGTCCAGAGACCACATGTCATGTACTTGCACTCACTTATGTCCAGTGGACACTTTTAAACATGAAGTGCATTTGTCTTCATTGTTATATTTTTCTTTCTTGTTGGTTCGCACAATCGAGTTGCTCATAGACCAAGCCGTCACCAACATGGGTCAACCAATGTGCCAATGGCTGCATTGGAAATATCACTTCACGTGATCAAGCCCATGCACCGTTAGCTTAGGATTAGGAGTAGCATTTGTTTTCAATCCGTTTTCTTGCATGCTTGTTTGCTTACTTGCTTTGCTTCTTTGTTTATTTTTTTGCTTGTTTTCTTACTCACTTTGCTTTCACATTTACTTCTACTTCTGCTTTGCTTTGTTGTTTTTTTGCTTGTTTCTGTTCATAGGTTATTTTTGCATGAAACCATGTCTGATTCTTGAAACAAGATGGGTAAAGTACAAGAGGCCTTGTGCAACTATCACTACTTGTTTATCTGTCATCCTACCTCTGTATGAAGAACTTGTTACTTTTATTCCATGATACGTCGATGGAAAATACGTAATATTCGAAGTGAAACTTGGTGAAAACACAACACTTGTGCGCTAGATAGTGTCACCTACTCTAGTCGGTTGTTTTTGGGATAACCTTTGTCAGCTCAGTCAAGTAGACTACTTCTTTGAAGGAACAACCTCTTCTTCTCTCAATAATTCGAGATTCCTCTTCCACCTCTTAAATGAATAAGTGTTATGCACAGTTATGAAAAATGAAAAAAAATGAAAAGTGAAAAATGAAAACAAAAAAAATGAATAAGGTGAAAGAAGAGAAAGGATTCCTACACAGAGAGGTGATGTAAGTAACTTTGCCGGGGTACTGACGAGGTTCGTTGGCAGCAAAGCGATGCTTGTGTTCCGGCGTGACTTCACTGGGGTATTGTCCAGGCCTGCTGGCAGCAAAGCAACACCAGAGATGAAACTAAGACTCTGATGAATATAATGCTTGTGCATCAATATACCCCTCAACCCCAATCGAAAAAAATATGTTGAATTAGCTTGGAATGTGTGTCAATCAACCAAGAGCTTGGCAGACACTACATCTTATAATCAAGCAAGTGTGAAAACCAAGACAAACTCATAACTGAACAATACTTCTCAAGGTGTTAGACTTGTTTTTCACAAACAAGGTCCATTCAGAGAGCTGGAGTTCTACCAGTGTCGCCAAGTGTTGTAGCAGCTAAAACCACCCTCCAAAATTTTTCCTTAGCTTCGTTTTGGAGCCTCCCTACCAACCTTACACAGCAGCATGTCTTTCCTTGTGAAGTACACAAGCTTCAATGTTTTCCTTGCAAAATGATAGTCAGTGAATCAGAGCTTGTTGCATCCCCCTCACAGTTTGTTTATCCGGACTTAGTCCAACTGTAGGCTGAGCATATCCCTCAAGAAATTGCACAAATCTAGAGGGGAACTAGCCTTCCCTCTAGAAAATATGCAATTCTGTCTGGAAGCCTACTGGGCTCCAGAATTGCGCAAATCTGCCTATCATTGTTCACTGGAAAAATTGAGCAATTCCTCCCAATAGGACTACTCAACCCAAAAATTGTGCATTCTAGGAAAAACTCAGCTCCTCTGCCCAGAAATTGCGCAATCCCTCTAGGCAACCAATCCAGCTCCCTCTCAGAAATGCACATTTTTTCCTCCCAGCTGAGCAGACTGTTGCATGTGCAATTGAGTTGAAAAATTAATTTTCATGCATGGGCTGCTTCTCCCAAGGCAGCATACAAAGGCATCCCTTGATTCAGGTATCTACTTTTAGCAGCTGGAGGTTGCATGCAAGGATCATTTCAAAAACCTCCCACCAAGTGTCACTCTTCCTAGATTTGTGGCATGCGCGTCACATCTTTGATTTTATCAAAACTCATGAACTAGAAACTGCAGAGCTCATTCCTCACATTGACCTTGTAGCTCTGACATCCCACATTGCATCTAGGAGTCGTCGACACATTCAACTCAGTTATTTTGGGGTAAGCTCACCTTCCATGTCTTGTGTTGCATTTCTATCGCTTTTTTTGTTTCTATGTGTGTGATTGTTGTCTGCTTGATTTCATGAGTACTTGTTGTCATTTTGGTGTATGTTAGCTTGTAGAAGCACCATTTCAATTTTCATTCGCATCTCACTGTTGTTGTATGCATAACGTTGTTTTGTACAAATGGTCGCCATTGCAGAAACTCGCTTCACACACATGCATGCTTTCCCGTTTTCTAAATCATGTGCTTGTTGTTTGCATGAATGATCATTCACTCTTGTTTACACTCATCTCATCATGAATTCACACTTCTAATGTTTTCAATTGCCCGTCGGCCGGACTGGGCTGTCTTGGCTCAGACCGTGCCTTTCCTGGCTAGCACTGCACATTTCCAGAAGCGAAGGCTCTCCCTTCCCTCAAAAAATTGTGCCAATATAGCTAGGCACTGACATCCATGCAAGCATTGTACAATTATTGGAGGGAATGTCCTATTGGCCCCAGAAACTGCGTAATGCAGTTTGCCGGTTGCATGTCACTACTTACTGAATTTGTGCATTGCACAATTTCAGTCCTTAGTAGGCCATGTTGGAATGTGCATTGTGCACTTCCAGCAGTTAGACAGCCTACTAATAGCCCGGACTATGCCTTGTGCAATTTTGGCAGTCAGTCTCCCAACCTCCCAACAGAAATTGTGCAACCTTCATGATTAGTCACACAGGTATGTTGCAAGTCAGTTCTGAAGATTGTTTTGGGTTTTGACTGACAGATTGCTTTGCTTGAGTGTTTCTATGTCTCCAGGTATCGCAGGTGTTCATTTTCCTCTCAGCAGCACAGGTACAATGGTTTCCAGGAGAGCAGAGTTGAAGACACCGTTCAGAGCACACTTGGGGATGCAGTCAATCAATTGTCTATGACCTTTCCTACCCACGTAGACATTGAGTTTTTTGTATACAAGGACATCAAGATATGAAAATAGCAGCATCACAGCAAGTGACACCATCAACAGCAGATGAAGGCAGCATACCGAATGCAACGAACGCAAGAGGAATTTTGTTGACAACATAGAGGTGGAACAAAGTTGCAAGCTCAAGAAGGTCCACTTATGATGAAAGAAACTTTGGAGACTCAGGATATGAGGTGACAAAACAACAAGAAGATCATGCTAAGGCATATAATAGAACAGAGAAGGAGTTTCATGTGCTGAAGTTGCAACTCAAGGAAGAATAAGAGCTATATAGACGAGAGAATGAGTTGCAATAGGAACATGTACAGCAGTGCATCATGCACTCACAAATGAAATTGTGCCCAAGTTATAGATCCATCCTAGTAGCTGACATGGACCAGACAAAGTGAGCAGTGTGATTGATCGTATGCAAGGGAATGTAGTAGCATGCATGTCATTGTGTGCACGCATCGAGGTGAAGACAAGCAGTAACTCTGATTGGTGCTGAACATGTACCTCGACAAGTTGATGTGCACGACCACCAATACATGCTTGGAGAGTAGCGTAGACACTATGCATCAATATGTTGTCATTCCGATCACACCAAGACATCCATGTACATGCTATTAGACAAGTTGGACAAAGGATCCATATCAGTGCACCCAGATGCAACGAAGGCAATAGTTTGCTTCAACAAGATGTCACCATTGAGCAAACAGAAAACCAAGCTTGGCAGCATGTCATCACCTTCGACCATCACAAGCATGTGAAAGAGTTGGTCTCACCACAACGGTCCGAGTGTCAGTGATGTCTTGCATGTCTTGCTCAAGCCATTTTGTCTCACATGGGCACATGTGCATTGTAATGTAACATCTTGTAAAGTGGAAGTTCAAGTGTCAATAGTTGAATGTAACAGTCATAGAGTAGTTGAAGAGTCATGAAGGTAGATGAATAGTCTCAAAGGGGAATGTCAAGGGTCACCTCACCCTTTGCTATAAATAGTACCTCATAACTCACTGTATAGGCTTTTGGTCAGCCAATCTTCGATAGGACTATCTTAGAGAAAGGTTGGACAGTATTGTAATGCACCTTGGCTTCTCCATTGTGCAGAGCTAGTATATCTCTTTCGAGGAGAAGGTGGTTGTGGCTATAACGTTCCACTATTGGAACTAGTGGTTGGACATGGACGTATTGAACTTACACTTCTTAATATTACAGAGCCATGACATTTTCATGCATATGTTGTTTTTATAGTCGGACTATTCTAGTTGCTATAGAAATGTATGTTATTTAACTTACGCATTTGTGTATGAACTATTTTGTATGCAATTGCATGAATCTTGTTGTAGGCATGTTGTTCTTTTAACCATCACTTTGGATTTCTCACTAACTTTCTTTCCAGCTAGTGATGCATCTTCGCTCATGTGTTCCCTTCCAAGTTGAGTACTATTACAGGTTTCCAAGGGGCACCCTCACCTCACCCTCCATGTGTTAGAACCTCTCATGCACCTTCCTTGACTCACTGCAGTTGTCACACCCTTGCTACCAACAGGGACATTTTACTTGCCTCTGTGCGAAACCGTGGTCAAGGCATTACCATATGACCCACTACTAGGAATCCTACACCAAACAGTCTGAGGTCTAATTAGGACTTCTTAACGGGGAGATCCCCTGACATGTTGGCGGGTCCAACACCATCAATAGGTTCCAACCCTATCCTTCTCAAGGCTCCAACCTTCTTTTTAGAGGCTACAACCCCTAAGGCACCAACCCTTTAACATTTTTAATAAAATGAATAAGTAACTTACATTGATTGCTCCACAAGTCTGTTATGGACTTCCAATTTGTTCACTGAAGAATCTTAACTATCCAATACTTCACTTGTCAAAGATTCTAAAATTGCTAATGTTTCACTGTCCAAGTATGCTTTCAAGACTCCTAATGCTTCACTGTCCAAATATGCTTCCAACACCCCTAGTGCTTAACTATGCAAGAATTTTCACTTTACTATTTAGAATCATAAATTATTTATTAGTTCATGCCTCCAAACTTATCATTGTTCCAACCTTCAATTCTTCATGGGTTCATTATTGTCCATATGTTTTAAGTATAAATGATAGGTGACTATTGATGTGAGATTTATAAAGAACTATCATAGTTGAACTCCTTTTCATAGATCTGAAGGTATAAATACTTCACCAAAAACATCAAGCTATAGGATGTCTACTCCTTCTTTACAAAGTTTCTGAACCCTTAGAACAAACATATCCTTTAATTCTAATGAGATCCAAGCCTACGATCCTGGTTCGAAGTTCTTGGCTTCAATCCGAAATAGAAATATTAGATTTGTTGTAGGTATACTCAAGTCTGAGGTTTATGACTGAGATAGGAAGCTATCTATCCAAGTTTAAATGTCTTCCACGCGTTCAAGCTTCCATTATCCTCTACTGTCAATAGTCCAAACTATCAGCTGATCCAAGTTGTCCAAAACGGAGTTGTCAGAGGTCTGTCCAGGCTTCAGTTCAAAGTTATCACCACAAAATAATACACCAAAGGTTATGTTGCTCGAACCTAGATCTGAGGCACTACAATCAATCAGTCTTAAATAAGGGGGCTTGACACAACAAGTCTGAGGATGTATTCAATATTTCTAGGCCGAGGTCTTCACAAGTTACCCACTCTTCAATTTTGACCTTAAACACTATCTTTTTGGCCTCCTATAGTTAACGGGCCATGAACTTATCTTCTTTTCTTATCCTCTGAATTATTTTTCACTGAATGATGGATGAAAAATGAAGTACTACACTTATATTTATACATAATTTTGAATTGAATGAAGGGACATGTCTTTTGGAGGGAGGCTGACTACAATAACTGAGCTTAGGTTGGCTAGGGTAGAGAATAAGATATATTATCTTAAAAAATCAATTTCTCTTAGACTACTGGGAGTTAGAGGCTAAGTGAGGTCCCATTGAAAAGAGGAAGAGTCCTCTACAAGGTAGTGGAGGATTCATTGTAACATGATGTCTTCAATATGTTAAAAAATAATTTTCTTTGTCACTGTTCAAAAATTTATAGTACAAATGTTGAGGTTTTTAGGATTCTTTATGCATAAGTACATTTGAACTAGGATAAGGGTTAGGGAATCATCATTAGGGCTCCAAGTGTCATCTTCAACAATCATCCATGTCACGACCTTCAATAGTGCTCATATTGACATCAATGATAATTATTCACCAACAATAGTTTGTTGTGGTATTTCAATTGGTAGTGTCAGAGATTCTAAGACCCTAACCTAGATTCTAGTGCCATGGAAAACACAACAAGAAGTATGTGGGACAAGCATTCCCACTTTCACCAACTATTTTTAGCATATGATTATGAATCTCCTAATATTATTTACAAGATTAGTGATGACACTATCAGATTTAATTTTGACTCTCTATTGCCATGAATAAATTAAACATGATGATGTGTATCAA
Source organism: Pinus taeda (assembly GCA_000404065.3). Classification (NCBI taxonomy): domain Eukaryota; kingdom Viridiplantae; phylum Streptophyta; class Pinopsida; order Pinales; family Pinaceae; genus Pinus; species Pinus taeda. The sequence continues at coordinate 17,388 of APFE031712500.1, forward strand.
GAATATATTTTTCCTCTGAAACACATGTTTTAAATCTAGATAGCTTCAAACCAAATATTTTTAAAATTTCCTTGATCAACCCATATGGCACTCCTCTGCCATGAGATATTTGATGATGCTTGTTTTCATGAAGCGATACCAATTTATGTGTTAGATCTTCAATAGATTTATAACTTTTGTTGACTACACTAGAAAATCCCTTCAAGGGTAAAAAATAGTTGTATATATGTACGATTTAACTTATATTTTGATACAACATTTGCTTTCAATAGCCATTCCAGTGAGGATCTACATTTTACAACAACATTCATTGTGTTCAAATATATCTTCACTCTGTAGAATCCATACTCTATGTTATTGGCATGTAGCATAACATATGGAGGGCATGTCCAACAAGTAGTTTGTAGTCACAATGAGAGATTTTGTTCTATTCCAAACCATCAAGAATATTGAGCAGCTACCAATGCATGCAATAGAATGTGACAATATGAACATAGGAAAATTCAGAGGATGTTCCATGAGTGTTGCATTCAATTGATAACTCCTTCTTGGGTTTATTGCACTAATTAAGAGTAAAACATCTCTTTCATAAATGAACACTAAAAAGGAATAATTTTCATACTCAAACATAATCTCAATTAGTTAAAATTATAAGCCTTTCCAGACATAAGATGATATTTTACAAATACTGAATCTTGATGATCTGAAAATGAGATCTTTGACAATTATTAAGGTATCACAGACTCATGTGCATGGATATGCCTATGTTACTTTGTGCAATGGATCGATAAGATTGCGAAATACATAGACAATGAAGCAGTTAAAGAACATAATAGACAACAGACATAAACGCAACAAGTTTAATAAAGAGTTCACCCAACACTCCTGGGCTACATCTCCTAGTCTAGCCTTCAGTGGTGACCTCTCTATTATGTCTTCAAAAATAGATTTTTACAACAGTGAGCTCAATTTGAGCCTCACACAATAGATACAAAACAATAAGGCTTTACTTGGATCCCCCAAGTCTCTCTGAGTACATAGACTCTCCTCACTGACTCTCTGTCTCTGTTTGCTCTATCTCAGCACTGCCTATTTCTGTTTCTGTCAGTTCTGTGGCTTTAAAACCAATCGGTGCTGTCTATTTGGTCCTCCTTCTCTGGCTCTCTAGCTTCTTGACCTCTATCCGCTTAGATCCCCCTCTGAGCATTAGCAATCATTGCTAAACGCTTTCAGGGATGGTGGCCACTTATTCTATAACAAAATGAGTCATCGGGCCTTTGAAATCCCTGAAATAACCATTCTCTATTTGCACAGAGAAATACATTAAAAACTGTGAAACTCCGCCAAATTTTTGTTTATGGGACTTGAAACATTATGAATCTGCCTTATAACTCCTATCAGGTCCGTTTGTATATCGACATTGCATCTCCACCAGTGATCTGGGAGATCCATATCCAACGGTTGTGGTTCATTTCGGGCGGCTCTTTTGTACGGGGGTTAATTGCCCAATAAGGGTGGTTTTCTCTCTCCTTAGCCTAGACATGTGGCAGCCAGTGTATGGGCTCAGGCAGAGCCTGTCCAAAACCATTTACCGCCTTTGGTCCTCCTGAAATCCTGCTTGTATCATGATTTCCCTTTGTATTAAAAAATACATTAAAACATGAAAATCCCGCTCACATCGGACTTGAAATAACATACAATAGCATTAAGAAACCCTTTCGGGTCCAGTTTCATTGCTCGGCACTTTTTTCTTTGTATTTCATATATTTAAAAAATACATGGGAAAATCCTTGTTTCCCGAACCTCAAAATATTTCGAATATCATTCATAACCCCATCGAGTCCGTATATATATTGCAAGTCGCGTATGTATCAGCCCCCACTCCGTGGTGTTGCTCTGATGCGACTATACGATGCAACTTGTCGCAATCACATATCACAAGAGCACCTGGGCCATTGAAAGCGCTCCATTGTAATATGCCGATGCGATATGGCAAGTTAACCTGGGTCGTCGATCTACGCGCTTGATCGACGGTCCTCGTTGACCCCGCTGATTGCTATCACAACATTTATATGGTCGCCTTTGATAAGCTCTGTCTGCCACCAGCGATTGCGATTTGCCGATTAGATCTGGACCGTTGATCGGCCAGATCCAACGGCTCCTATGCATTGCTCCTTTGACTGCCGATAAGTCTGTTTTTGGTCATTTCCTTGTGTTTTTGCCTTCCGATTGTGTAATCTAACTTTTTAACGGGTTCTTCTTTTGAATGTTTGAAGAATTAGAGGGTTTTCTAAGATCCATTTGGATCACGCCTTCCCACTGAAAAGGATTTTGGACCACCAAAAGTTGGTTTTTAAGCATTAATCAAGTGAGGATATAGCTTTCTCACTTATCCAATCTCTATCCATCTTGCACTGCTTGTTTTTGAACCCTTGAGTCCAATTCTGAGGTATTCAACATCCCCTCTACACGTAGTTATCACCTTCCTGTCCAGAACTGTATCTTCCTGCAACTCATTGAGATATTTAGGCAACAGATCATCAATATAAGGAAACTGACTTTGCTCTTCAGGATCTTCAATCAATGAAGGTTCAAATAGTCTCAAGTTCTCCGCACTAACTATTGAATAGATGTGCATGTAAGCTAGAAAATCAAGGCAAAAAGCGTTCTCACCAATTTTCTCAAGTATTTTGAAAGGCCCATACCTTATTAGCTTCAGCTTCTTCCCTTCACCTTGCATTCTGTCTTTGCTGATGTACAGCCAGACTTGATCACCAACTTGGAAGCTATGCTCAATTCGATGCTTATCATGCCTTGCCTTGTACTTGGCCTGGCTCTGTTCCAGTTCTTCCTGCACTGCCTGGTGAATTTCTTGGATTTGTTCAATGAACCTGGTTGCTTTGTCCACATCACTATGTCCATCAACTGCTATGTCTTTTTCAAAGACAAAATCCAAGGGAGACATTGGTATAAAACCAAAACAAGTCTCAAAAGGATATCTTTGTGTAGAAGAATGTTTGGCACGGTTGTAAGCATGTTTCACATAACATAAATGTTCATCCCAAAGCTTGGGATGCTTGCTGAAATAGCCCCTAAGCAACTAGATCACTATCCTATTGACCACCTCTATTAGCCATCTATTTGTGGATGAAAGTTTGTGCTCTTCTTCAATCTGGTGTCCATCAATTCCCATAGACTTGACCAAAATTTCCCAACAAATAAAGAATCTCGATCAAATACAATGGAAGTGGGTAACCCAAAATGAACCCAGACATGCTGAAAGAACAACTTCTCTATTTGTTCAGCTGTAATCTACTTGTTACAAGGTATTAAAATACACATTTTGCTGAACCTGTGCACAATAACATATAAATAGTCATGACCTTTTCTAGATTTTGGCAATCCCCCAACAAAGTCCATGGAAACACTTTCCCAAGAACGAGAAGGAACTGGAAGTGGAGTGGACAAGCCTAGTTTTCTATTGCTGGGCTTGCTTTAAGCACACATGGTACACCCTTTAACATATCTGGAAACTGTTTCATGCATTCTTGGCCAATAACGGAACCTTTGCAGTTGTGCAACTATTTTACTTACACCAAAATGAGCTGATATTAGAGAAGTATGTGCTTCTCAGATTATGTTAACTCTTTCAGTTTGAGGAATGCATAACTTTCCCAAATGATACAAGAGTTGGTCCTTAACATGATAATCCAATTCTTCTACCTTTTTTCCACGACTTAAAGTTGCATATGCATCTTTAAAATCTACATCTTGAGCATATTGTTCAATGTAGCTTTCATGCAATACTGAGTTATGCTTAAGTATAGTAGATGCATTTATGATTGGTCTGGACAACATATCTGCAACTTTATTATGTATGCCTTTCTTATATTTGATGACAAGAGGGAACTGCTGTAGAAAACCCATCCACCTATAGTGTCTTGATTTCTGCAATTTAGTTTGTGAGTGTAAATATTGAAGTAGTTGATGATCTGTATGTATAATTGTTTCTTTGCCCAATAGGTAATGTTTCCACTTTTTCACACTCTGCACTAATGCATACAATTCTTTATCATATGTGGGATAATTAACTAGTAAAAAAATAAATGTCTTAGAATGATAACATATGGGTTTACCTTGTTGCATCAACAATGCTCCCATGGCATAGTCATTGGCATCTGTTTCAATCTCAAATGGTCTTTGAAGATCTGGCAATGCTAGTAGTACTGGTGTTGTACTAATCTTTTCTTTCAAGGTGTTAAAGGCTTTCTACTATTTTCCTCCCCACTGAAACACCTTGTCCAATCCTGTTAAAGAATGTAAGGGAGATGCAATCAAGGAAAAGTTAGCAATAAACTTTCTCCAAATTGTGCTACTCCTAGGAAGCTCCTAACTTTTGTAGTAGAATTGGGTTTAGTCCAGTTCACAATATCTTCAACCTTAGAGGGATCTATCTTCAATTCACCACCCCCTACAATATGACCCAAATAATTTAAGGATGTTTTGCCAAATTCACATTTTGATAACTTAACATAGAGATTTTTTTTTTTCAAAACATCTAGAGTCTGCTTCACATGCTTTAAATGTTCTTCCCATGTTTTACTGAAAACAATAATGTCATCTAAATATACAATTACAAAATCATCAATAAAAGCCTTGAATACATCATTCATAAATCTCATGAAAGTGGCAAGAGCATTAGTTAAGCCAAAAGGCATAACTAGCCATTCATACAACCCTTGCTTTGTTTTGAAAGCAATCTTCCATGCATCTTGTTCTGCTACTCTAACCTGATGGTAGCCACTATGCAAGTCCAACTTGGAAAAGTAAACAACTTCTTTCAACTTATCCAATATATCATCTATGTGAGGAAGAGGATAATGATTCTTGATTGTTATTTTATTCAGTGCTCTGTAATCAATGCACATCCTCCACGAACCATCTTTATTTCTCACCAACACGATTGGAGATCCACATGGTGATGTGCTTGGTCTTATGAACCCTTTCTCAAGTAGCTCCTGTGCCCGCTTCTTGATCTCTGCATTCTCTAAAGTGGATAACCTGTACATTCCGATGTTAGGAAATAGAGCATCTTGCTTCAAATAAATATCATGTACAATTTCCTTTTTGGGTGGAAAACCTTTAGGTTCTTGAAATAGGATATCATATTTTGAAACAAATTTTTCTAAATCAGCTTTCTGTTTAGCATCACAACCTTCAAATATATTGGTTTTATCAGGGTTCTTTTCCTTTACAACCACTAGTAAAAATTGCTTGCATGAATTTACAATTCTTTTCATCTACCCTGAGTTTATGAGAGTGTAATTATTTTTGAGTTTATGAGCTCTTACAATATATTCTATTCCATCTTTGGTGAGTTGATACTTATTTTCAACTCTATATAAAATGGCTTTTCTATCATACAAGTAAGGACTTCCTAAAGCAATTCCACATATGTCCAAGGGAACTTTATCTAAGTCAACCTCATGTACAAATGTTGACCCAATAGCAAACCTAAGTTTGCATTGTCTAGTCACTTGTAGCTTTGCTTTATCACATACCCAACCTAATGGATATGACTTCTTGTGAGGTGTGGTTCGTAATCCCATCTTCTTTACAATTGCTTCAGAAATCAAGTTTACTTGTGATCCACTATCAAATAAAGTATCAATCTTTTGATGCTTCGAAATAACTCTAATATGAAAAATCTCATGTCTTATCCTCTCATTTTCTTCATTAACAATAGATTGTGCAAAATTACTAGTAGATGCTTCAAAAATTTTACCTTTTATACCTGTGGTTGTGACTGTTGTTTCATCCCATGAGTCTGACCCCAAATCTTTCTGAATAATAGCAGCAATCTTCTTCTTCTTGCCATCAAACTTCTTGGGTTTCAACTCCGGATGCAAATACTAGCAATGTTCATCATCATGTCCATCCTTCTTGCAGTGAGTGCATGAAGGTTTGCCTTTCTGTACAACATTCGCCTTCCTCTCTTTCCATTTTTTCTTCTTCTTTTCCTTGATCTTGCTTGCAGTTGGTTTTGATGATCCCCCAATCTCTGGGTTCACATTCTTGCCTTTAGCCTCTAGATGTGTAGCCTGAATAGATACCTCATCTATGCTAGTAGGGTTAAACATGAGAATGGTGTGCCTCAAATAGCTATGCAGACCACCTATATACTTCAACGAAGTTTCAAGTGAGTCTAGAGAAATGCCTGGAATTAAAGCTCTTTTTCTAAATTCTTGGGTATAGCTTTGTACACTTTGCCCCTTTAATTGGCGAAGAGTTTGCCAACTCATCATAGCTTGCTGCATATAAGCTAGTGGATAGAATTGGTTTTTAATGGCAGAAACAAATTCACTCCAGGTAGAAAGAATTTTACCATGATTCTTCAAATCAGCTTGTGTCTTGCCTTCCCACCACACTAAGACAGTTCCTCCAAGGTGAAGGCTGGCCAGCTGAATCTTTCTCCTTTCTGAATCAATGTTCTGCACTTTGCAATATACATCAATCTGTCTAATCCAGTTATCTAGCTTTTCTGCATTTAATTCTCCATCATATATTGGCAAATAAAATTTTACATCTAATTTAATCAAATATGTTTTCTTATTTTTATTTTCAGGGCTAGAAGGAGGTGTTGATGGAGGAGGCTCTTCCCCTTTCCCTTTGCCTTCTGAATGGGCAACTAGAAGAGGTTCCTCTACTCCTTTTCCTGCTTGAGATGCTGAAGGAATTTCCCCTCGGCCTTTCTTAAATTCTCGATACATATCTTCTACCATGGCTCTCATGGTCATGAAACTTTCCATGAACTGAGAGTTTGATTCCAAGGGAATTTCTTCTGCCATTTTCCTCTGAGGATAGACTCTTCCAATTTCTGGGTTAGCCTCAACCAATTCTCCTTCTCCTATTTTGATCTTTGACCTAGTTAGCATTCAACAATCCAGCACAAGCTTGTCTAACCCAAACCTAAAGCTCTGATACCACTTGATCTGAAAATGAGATCTTTGACAATTATTAAGGTATTACAGATTCATGTGCATGGATATTCCTATGTTACTTTGTGCAATGGATCGATAAGATTGTGAAATACATAGACAATGAAGCAGTTAAAGAACATAATAGACAACACACATAAACACAACAAGTTTAATAAGGAGTTCACCCAACACTCTTGGGCTACATCTCTTGGTCCAGCCTTTAGTGGTGACCTCTCTATTATGTCTTAAAAAATAGAATTTTACAATAGTGAGTTCAATTTGAGCCTCACACAACAAATACAAAACAATAAGACTTTACTTGGATCCCCCAAGTCTCCCTGAGTACA
>APFE031712500.1:36722-64540 GCA_000404065.3 Pinus taeda
ATATTATTATTGTTAGCTCGGTTGGGTTATATTGTGACTCCTTAGACTCCTATATATAGAAAGGAGGTTTTGTCATTTGAATCATCCAAGAATTGTTAATTTATGTAATATAAAGGAGGTTTCCCCCTCGAAGAGGCTGAATTCTAAGGCGTTGATCTATATTTTCTATCTTTTCTTGAGCTGGTTTCATAACATAGACTCTCCTCACTGACCCTCTATCTCTGTTTGCTCTGTCTCAACACTGCCTATTTCTATTTCTGTCAATTCTGTGGCTTTAAAGCCAATCGGCACTGTCTGTTCGGTCCTCCTTCTCGGGCTCTCTGGCTTCCCAACCTCTGTCCGCTTAGATCCCCCTCTGAGCATTAGAAATCATTGCTAAATGCTTTTAGGGATGGTGGCCACCTGTTCTGTAACGAAATGGGTCATCGTGCCTTTGAAATCCATGAAATAACCATTCTCTGTTTACATAGAGAAATACATTCAAAAGTGTGAAACTCCACCAAATGTCTGTTTATGGTACTTGAAACATTATGAATCTGACTTATAACTCCTATCGGGTCCATTTGTATATCGACATTGCATCTCCACCATGGATTGAGAGATCCAGATCCAACAACTGTGGTTCATTTTGGGCGACTCTTTCGTACGGGGGTTAACCACTCGATAAGGGTGGTTTTCTCTCTCCTTAGCATGGACACATGGCAGACAGTGTATGGGCTCGGGCGGAGCCCGACCAAAACCATTTACCGCCTTTGGTCCTCCCAAAATCCTGCTTGTATCGTGATTTCCCTTTCTATTAAAAAATACATTAAAACATGAAAATCTCGCTCATATCAGACTTGAAATAACATACAATAGCATTAAGAAACCCTTTCGGGTCCGGTTTCATCGCTCGGCGCTTTGTTCTTTGTATTTCATATATTTAACGAAAAACGCAAAATACATGGGAAAAGCCTTGTTTCCCGGACCTCAAAATATATCGAATATTTTTCATAACCCCATCGGGTCCGGATATATATCGTAAGTCGTGTATGTATCGGCCTCCACTCCGTGGTGTTGCTCTGATGCGACTATGCGATGCGACTTGTCGCAATCGCATATCGCATGAGAACCCAGGCTATTGAAAGCGCTCCGTTGTAATCTACCGATGTGATATGGTAGGTCAACCTAGGCTATTGATCTACGGACTTGATCGGCGGTCCTTGTTGACCCCGCTGATCGCTATCGCAACATTTATATGGTCACCTCTGATAAGCTCCTTCTGCCACCACTGATTGTGATTTGCCGATCGGATCTGGATTTTTGATCGGCTAGATCTGACAGCTCTTATGTGTTTCTCCTTTGACCACCGATAAGTCTTTTTTTGGTCATTTCCTTGTGTTTTTGCCTCCCGATAGTGTAATCCGACTTTTTAATAGGTTCTTCTTTTGCAATAGTTTTGAATGTTTGAAGACTTAGAGGGTTTTCTAGAATCCTTTTGGATGAGTTGAAGATTTGAATGTACAATAGATGAAAAGATTACAAGCAAAAGCTAGTTAACCAAGCCATTTCCATAAAAATGGGTTTCATAAAATCTTTGAGAGATACTTTTTAATGGTTTTGCAAATGCAAGTGATAAAGATGTTTCCAATGTCTTTTATTAAAATAATTATATGAAATGCAATTCCTACCATGACGATGCCATTACCATGAAATTCTCATTAGAATTCAAATTTGGAGATACAATTTAGGCGATGAGGATCAAATAAAAAAAAGGCTGGAATCTTCATTTGTACAATACTAAATCCATACTTGAATATTGCAATACATAACTTGATAGTATGAAACTTCAAGGTGCATGCGTGAAGCAACAATTCTACAAACCCTAATATATTGAGAAGAATCAAAATCAAAATGAAGCAAAGGTGAGCATAGGAAATGTGCCTTGTGAAAACATGAGAAACCATAGCCCTCAATGATAGTTAGCTCAGTTATGATTTAACCAACTCAAGACATAATAATACCTATTAAAACATTTAAAAGCAAAGGGGGGCCAATAATTTAAGTATATTGGATAAAATGTTTGAGGCGAGGGGTTGTAGTAGCTACAACAAGTTCCTTTGCTTACTTTTTGTTTTTTATAGTGAGTTTTGGACTCCCATTATTGGGTGGAATAATTGTGCTTCTATCACTAATGGTGGAGGTATTGGAGCCTCTAGATTCCCTTGTAGAATTGAGGTCAGATACATAAGTCTCTGGATTCCCTCATGTAATTGATGGTGGATACATAAGTCTCTAGATTCCCTCATATAATTGAGGGTGGATATATAAGTCTCTAGGTTCCCTCATATAATTTAGGGTGGAGACATAAGTCTATGGATTCCCTTGTATCATTGAGGTTGGAGGTGGAGGACCTATGGATTCCCTTGTTTGGCTAGTCGGTGGAGGTTGGAGGCCTCTAGATTCCCTATTACAACCTAAGTTTTGGAGAGATATTGGTTTGATGGAGTAGATGAAGGGTGGAGGTGGTAGAACTATGGATTCCATATGAAAGGTTGACTACAATAATTCAACTAGAAGGTGGAGGTGGTTGGTCCTCTAGAGTCACATTGGTTCTATCCCTTGAACAAACCTCCTCAGGCACTCAAATCTAGCTTGGGGGTGATTAACTACAAGAAAGGGCCAAAATGAAGTCCAATTTGAGTATCAATGGAGATTTGAAAGCCCAAACTCAGTAGCCTAACTCATAATACAAGATATCTATTTACTCAAGCCATTGCACTTTTACTACTATGCATATGTTTAATGTGTGGATTTAATGTCTATAATGATACTAGTTGAATATGTTCCTTTAACAATTATGATGTGATGAAGAGTGTGAATTCCCGTACTATGCTAAAGTTATGTACTATGGATGAGGGATGGTTCATTCCTATAGGATTGATGTATCCTCGTTTACTTATGTTTCATCTGTTATGATTATAGGTCAACACAGGGTTGTTAATTGACTAGATTAATGATTAGGGATATGAATCTAGAATGAAAAATGTATTAAATATGTTTTGAATACCTTCATTGTAGTGGAATTATTCTTGTGTTCATATTGGGTTAATTTGATTTGACTGATTCTATCCAATAGATGTGAGTCGGATGGTTTGAGTCATTCCAATGGGTCTTAGCCAGTTAAGGTAAGTCGATTGGTGTGGGATGTCTTCGACTGACGTTGCCTGATCATGCTATGTTGATTGGTTGTAGTCGACTAGTTTTATTCCATTGGTTCTATGTCAAGAGATAAGTATATGGCCTGAGTATAAGAGATAGTTGAATCTTTGTGCTTATTTCATTACATTGATGCACACCATTTTCTAGAATGAAATGCTTCTAAATTCCATCATATATTGTGTGTATGTGAGCTTTGGTAATTTGAAAGGAATGCATATTTATGTTGTGATTGGGTTCTAGTTAAGTTCTTTGTGATTTTTTGAAGTGCACTTAGATGCATAGTTTTGTGTGTTTTCTAGGCATGTTATTGGCCCAAGATTTATTGTTGTCCTAGTGGCACTAGGGGTGGATTATTCATGTGCCTCAAACATATTTTTTTAATAGCATGAAAGCATTGAGCCATGAATTTCACAATAATGGATTTCAAAAAATATATATGAAGTCACAAGTTTCATATCTTGGCACATAGTTGAATCTTGAGTGGTTCCATCCATATAAATGCATAAAGAAACACCAAAACATTTTCCTGTAAATGACCATAGAATAGGTTGAGAATCACTGTGAAGGTCCCATGCCAGAAAAAAGGTAGACATATAGAGTCGTCACTTCGATGGTCCGAGAACTGGTGAGCTGAATATAGGTCAGGCTTAGGCGAGGTTAGGGTTGGGGTAGGCTAGGTTGGGGTTGGGGTAATTGGGGTCAGATGCAAGTCAGCCCCATTATCTTAGTTAGGTAGAGTTGTTGATTAAGAGGTTTTCTAGGTTATAGGTCGGGGATCTGGATGAAAATTACATAATGTTTCTCTTAACGGGTTGACTAATGACTATATGTTAAGAGAGACCTTTCCACGTGAATATTCAATCGTGGAAGTGTTTCCATGTAGGCACCACATAATGTGCTACATGGGTGACATGCATGGACCAGTGCTGACGTGGTAAGGCTTTAATGGACTATCTTAAAATGGTCATATCTTTTGATCTGTAAGTCAGATCGAGATAAAATTTATATCATTGGAAAGGTAATGAGATGAATGCAATGGTGTTGTCTATTTTTGTCATTGGGGAGTTCAACAATGGTAAAAACAATTATACCCCATCTCCATAACAGAACATTGGAGGCATGTGCACATTGTATACTATCTATTATGCATATCTTGAGAGTACACATTTATATAAGAAAAAGGGGAATATACATCTCGACAATGGTTCAAGAGACCATTCGTAATCTAGGAATGGTAACTAACTTTGCTGATATAATTTTGTCACATGTAAAATATGGTGCCTAAGTAAAGAGGCAGCTTCAAAATTTACTCCAATCGGAAATAACTACTTCATCCTCAACAACATAAAGACTATTATGCACCAAGGAATCTCATGTGTGCTTCAGTTGGTTGCATAATGATCCATGTGACAATTAGACAACATAGCATCCAACTCGAGTTCAAATTGAATCTATCCATAATGATTCAACTAAAAATAAAATTAAATGTATCATCTCCCACAATGGTATGCAAGCGATTGCGACATTGTGTACTATGCTTCTCGCCATACGCTAAATCTGGCATTGCTCCTCTCCATGTGGAAGATCTGTGAGTTCTCCCAATATGAACATCATGCCACCTATTTCTTAGCTAATTTATTATTGCATCGTTGGTCCCTTGATTCAAAACATGGCACCCAGTAATAATTGATGGTTCTATGTATGTGATCACTTAAGTTAGCACCCCTTTTATTCCATACATACCTAATATATTAAAACAACTCTTAAAACATCCTTTATTCTAGTCTAAAAGTGATAATAAGATAAATATTAATATCAATCATACCTTGAGATGTTCTGTATGCATATACAAGGCTTTATGATAATTTAAGGTGGAAAATGGATGGTTTGCTCAAAATAAAGCAAGGTAATTTCTTAGCAAAAAGTCATAATTTCACAACTCATCAGAAATGTAATTTTCATAAAATAAAATGTAGAAGAATTATGAGCATTTGATGCACATGTATTACTCCTTGCTGCATTTGTATTGCTAAGGAAATTAGATATGTTTTGTCTCAATCTCCTAGTACAACTACATTTCCCCCCAAATCATTTCTAAGGTTCTTGAATACCATTACCACATATTTCATAGTTGTTCATTCATTGGGTGATTTTTTTGAGAAAGAAAACACACTCATAGCAAAGAAGGTATTTGTATACATTATTTTCTTCAAATTCATCTCCATCCACCTCACTATAAACACTTAAGTGAAATACTTACTTCACTATGTTTTGAAACACTAGCATCACTCGTGCAAGTTTTCTTCTCCAAAAAACATGTCACTATTTGGTTGCTTCCTAGTAAGTGTTTCCAATAACAAAATGTCATAGCTATGTATATCTACTTTGGTAGACAATATCTCACTTAATCCATACTCTGCATTGAAGTTAACCTTCATTAAATTTTACTTGACTAATGTGTAAAAAATTGTTGATGATAAAAAAAAAAACTAATGTTCTAAAATGTTGTATTTGGCACATTTTATCCCATGGATATTTTCAAAGTAAGCGTTGAAATGTGTTAGTAGGGTTTGCATCAATTAATTTTGCAATACCAAATTCTATTATATAGCCCAACATGTCTTCATCGAAATTAACATTATTGGGTTTTAAATAACAATGCATTACTTGAACAAAAGAATCATGATGAAAGTATTCCATGGAATGGGCCACATCTACGACGATATCTATTTTTTTTTTTTCAATGTGAGTTCACATACATCTTCATCATTGTTTTCATCTCTACAAATGCTTCTCCAAGCTTATATTAGACATAGATCGGAACACTAATATTTAAAATGGAGGTTGGAAAATGAGGTTATGATTCTCACCAGATTTCAATTTTAAACATTTTGTAGAACGTTACATTCTAATTGAGGACTCTTTTCAACCTTGCCTTTTGCAACTAGAAAGCTTCCATAGCCACATCTATGCTATCACTCAAAGTTCCTTTATAAATTAATCAAAATTTCGGATTCCTAACAAGTTGGCTTTTGTAACCCATTAATTGCTCCATGAAGCCCCTTATATGAGATCCTTTTTCTACTCTAACTTAATATGTTGCAAGGAATCAACATTTTGCATACATTTATTTCCTTTGCAAATGAATCTAAAAAGTAGACAATGGAGTATAACAACAATAACTCCACTCATTAGCAATAATACTCTTTCACATATGCAAAATAACCTCTTGTTGTTTAAGAGATAGGTAATTGGAATGCTTTTGGTTTGAAAAGATAGGATTTCTAATGGACATGAAAATTGTTTTTTTTTTGGGAAAAAAACCCCTCCTTTTGGAATCCCCCAATGAGATTCTTGAAAAATAATTTCAGGTATTGAAGCATTTTCAAATTCTTGAGTAAACAAAATTATCCTTAATAGGGAATTGGAAGAAAGATCTAATTTCATAAGACTGTAATTTTCCAATTGATTTGGAATATATCCTAATAAGGTATTTTGAGATAAATTCAATGAACATTCTACTTAGAAATTCGAGAAATGAAATATATGTGATGTACGATTTTGAAATAATAGCATATTTATACCATATTCAACAAACCTCTATCCATTTGAAACTAGAGAGGATAAACTTAGCTATCATCAATCACTAATTTATCAATAGGAGCATAGCATAAAATTTCAATTTCCATATCTCATTGTTTTATCAATAATATTAACTATCAAAATGAAGTGTTCACTAGAATATAAGAAGCCCTACTAGAAGAAGACAAATATTTGCATTGTCAACAAGAGTCCTTTGAAGACAAGAAGGGTTGAAGGGTAAGGACATCTCTTAAGCATGTCTCAAACAATTTATGCATATAGAAAATTTATATATGATATAGTTATAATATAACTGAAAAAAATTGAAATTATTAAAATTATAATAATTCATAGTTTCATAATATAAATTTTCACGTCTTTCAACATGATTTTATATCAAAATTGTATACTTAAAAAATACATTTTATATAATACAACATAAAGTTCCATTAGTGACTCACTAATCTTATTTATAAACAATTAAAAATCATATTTAAAATTAGATTTCAACTTTTAAAATTTGATTGACAATTTAAACAAATTATATACAACTAAAATTTAAATTGATCAAATTAAATGTTTAAAAGAATAAGATTGTTAATGATGTTTCATCATTTTGATTTACATGAAAATTAAAAAAATCACATTTAATTGGGAATTTAACATTTGAACTATTGTTAATGACATAAACAAGTAACTATGGTTGAATTTAAAATATTAATCCATTCATTTGAGCTCTAAAGATAATGCAATTAATTGCATATGGCTTTTTGTGAGAGGATTTTATTTTGTAGATATGAATATTGACATTATGGATAATGATAATAATAAATCACATTAAGAAATAGATGAATTTCATCTAGTTAATAAAGTGTTATTAAATCATTTAAGTTTTATATTAATAATCACAAATAGATAGTAAACGTTAACAAAAGTTTGGTCAAACAGTTAAAAAGAATATTAAAAGTATAATTAATCTCCAACATAGTTCATAAAATCAATTCATTACACTAAAAAATGTGTTTATAAGTTATAAATGATTTTTTTTTTATAATTATATTCCTTTCATATATAAAGAAATTAATAATGGAATTGATTTTTAGAGAATTAAAAAGATTAATATTATGAATGGCTAATAAAATAAACCAATTTACAATTGCAATTCACATAATATTATCTCACAAAAACATATAATTTTTATTTTGACAATGCTGCCATATAGATATAATACTAATAGAAGTTTACTTCAACAGTTATAAGTTAAAAAAAAATGTCATTATATGAATAATGGCGATATAAATACTAATAAAGTTTCCTTCAACAAATATAAGTTAAAAAATAAAATAAGTGTAACTATATCAATAATGACAATATCTAAATCTTCTCATATTGCAAGTTTGACAAATTAAAATGAAGAACTATGAGCATTTGATGCATGTATATCACTCCTTGTTGCATTTGTATTGTTAAGCAAATTAGATATGCTTTGTTGTAATCTCCTAGAAGGAACTACATTTTCCCCCAAATCATTTCTAAGGTTCTCTAATACCATTACTACATCTCTCATAGTTGGCCATTCATTGGGTGAATCTTTCGAACAAACCAAACCAACCCATATAAGAGAAAAAATGCAATTTAATACATTATTTTCCTCAAATTCATCTCCATCCATCTCCCTAAGAAGGTTGTGGTCAATTACCTCCTTAACTCTGCTTGGAAAGGCTAGATTTACCCACTTGTGCAAGTTTAGGTCTCCAGAAAACATATCATTAGTTGGTCATTACTTGGTAAGCATTTCCAATTACAAAATGCCATAGCTGTAAATATCTCCTTTGGTAGACACTGGTTCATAGATTCCATACTCTACATTAAAGATAGCATTCATCATATTTTACTCTATTGCTCCAAACAAAAATGTTGATGAGACATTTAGAAATGACAAGTAAACATTTAACATTCTAAATGTCATACCACGTGCAATATAACCCATAGATCCTTTCAAAGAAATTGTTGAAGTAAGTGATTCAGTAGAGGTTTCGTCAATTAATATTGCAACACCAAAATCTATTACATGCCCTGACATGTCTTCATTAATAAGAACATTATTGGGTTTATATCACAATGCACTACCTGCACAAAAGAATCATGATGAAGATATTCAATGGCATGGGCCACATCTATTGCAATGCCCAATCTTGTTTTTAGTCCCATTTCACATGCATCTTCACCATTGTTGTCATTTGTATTAGGATACAAATGCTTCTCCAGGCTTCCATTAGACATAAATTTGAACACCAATCTTTTGAAATCAATGTTGCAACATGAGGTTATGATTCTGACCAGATTTCGATGTCGAACCTTTTGCAAGACACTACATTCAGCTCTAAAACTCTTTTCAACATTGTCTTTTAGCAATTGGAAAACTTTCACAGCAACAGGTGTGCCATCACTCAAAATTCCTTTATAAACTAAGCCAAAATTCCCTGTTCCCGACAAGTTGGCCTTCGAAAATCCATTAGTTTCTATGTGAAGCTCTTGATATGAGATCTTTTTGTGCTCTAACTTTCGCAAAATGGCTTGTGAGAAATCAAAGTTTTGCATAGGCATATTCCTTTTCAAAAGGAATCCCAAAAGTAAGCAACATAGTATAAAAGCAGTAGCTCCATTCACTCGAAGTATCACTCTTTTCACAAATGCAAAATGACCTCTTGGGCTTTGACATGTAGGTAATTTGTGGTCCACAAAGGCTAGGATTTCCAATTAAGGAAATGACAATTGTTCTATTTGCAAATAACCATCCTTCTGGAATTTCCCCAGTGAAAATGTTGAAAGACGAATTCAACCTTTGAGGCATTTTCAAATTCTTGAGAGTAGCCAATGGTATTGCACCTGATAAGGAGTTGGAAGATAGATCCAGGTTTGCAAGACTTTGTACATTTCCAAGTGAATCTGGAATAGACCCTTGGAAGGTATTATAAGATAAGTTCAATAATTGTAGTTCGCTACAACTTCCAAGTGTAGGAGGGATTGCCCCAGTCAATTGATTGACATAAATGTCTATAGCTTGAGCCATTGCAATTTTAACAATCGCCATGGGAAAGGAACCTTCTAACAAATTCTATGACAAATTCATATAGAATTGTAGATTAGAAAGTTTCCCAATTTCATGTGGTATACTTCCAGAGAGCCTATTGTGAGATAGGTCAAGCAATTCCAAATTTATACAATCTAACAAGTTGGAAGGTATGCTCCCTGATAACTTGTTGTGATGGAGATGGAGTCTTCTTAGTTGTTTAAGGTGTGAAAGGGAATTTGGAATATTTCCAGAGAGACTGTTACCACTAATGTCCAAGAGACCAAGGTGGTGTAAGCTGAGAGCCTATTGTGAGACAGGTCAAGCAATTTCAAATTTATACAATCTAACAAGTTGGAAGGTATGTTCCCTAATAACTTGTTGTGATGGAGATGGAGTCTTCTTAGTTGTTTAAGGTGTGAAACGGAATTTGGAATATTTCGAGAGAGACTATTACCACTAATGTCCAAGAGACCAAGGTGGTGTAAGCTTTCAAAATCATCAAGGATGTTTGCTTCTAATTTATTGTTACTTAAATACAATCTTTCTATTTTTTCAAGTTTTCCTAATCGTGGAACATTACCATTTAGAAGATCTTCACTTAAATTTAATAAGGTTAGGCCGCTAAGATTGCCTATATGTGGAGGGATGTTTCCTTGTATTTTATTTTGTGATAATGATAACATAGACAAATTGGTAGAAGTATACACCACTTAATTTATTGTGGTGCAACCATAATTTATTTAAGTGAGAACAATTAATAAGAGCTATAAGAAAAAGCATGTTTGTAGCATTACCACTATCAAGTTGATTGTTATTCAATAATAAATCTTTGAGACCCAACTCTATAAGAATACTTCCACTCACATGATTCACACTTAACCAAAGTTCTACTAGATTAGAATGATTTCCAATAAACTGTGGGATCCCTCCACTAAGTTGATTCCCCTAAATTGAGAAGTTTCAAGTTAAACATATTTGAAAAAGATGTGGGAATGCAACATGACAAATCATTTTCGGAAAGATCAAGTCCTTGCAAACGGGTGAGGTGACCCTATTCTTGTGGAATATGACGGGGAAGTTTGTTTTTAACAAAACTCAAATGAACCAACGATGAAAGGTTTCCTGTGGAAGAAGGAATAGTACCTATGACTCTGAGGTCGTTGTTTTCGATTTTTTCGTTGAAATATTGAAATTATTGAAATAATAATTTATTTCCAATGTTTTCGTTCAAATATTGAAAATATTATTTAATAATAAAAATAGACATTTCAATCTCACACTTTTGTGAGTCAAAAAGTCTTCCACCTTACCGAGAAAATTTCTTTCCGATGTTTTAGTTGAAATATTTATTAATTCTTAAAAAAAATTTGATATAAAAATAAGCACGAAATCGATGTCTCACCGATATGCAAACCAAAAACTATAATGTAACCTCCCATTGCTCATTACTGTACTCTATTTAATAAAAGAAGCTGCTTTAATTTAATCAAATTCAATTAATAAATTAATATAATAATGATTTGATAAAACGTTTTTTATTTTAAACATTTTCATTCCATATCGTTGAATGATAAAAGATTTATTATTTAAGAAGAAACGTGAACTTAACACAGATTTCATGACTTTTGGTACTTTTGTTTATAGGTTAATACCGAAATTGTGGAGTTGAGTTGTTTTACAATTTGATGGATTAAAGGTCATGTTATGTAATTTATATTCTACTCAATTTATTTTTGTAAAGATTCTCAATAAAATATAAATAAAAATATTTGAATATATTAAATATTAAGAGATTATTATAATAAGGAGTTGTTTTTAGTGTGATTTTTTTTATTTTCTGGTGCTAAAATTTGGTTGAAAATTTTGAGGTGAAATTTTGAATTGTGTTATTTAAACTGGTTTTTTTCACTGTATATGGATTCAACGCTCTGAAAAACTCTCAGAGCACTTAGATTATGCACGGATTATCCATCAAGCTTGTGATTGCAATAAATTCCTATTAGATTTTAGACAAATGAGATTGGAAAAACCCACCTGAAAAGCTTCCAAAAAATCTCACTAAATACAACTAGTTATAATAATATATTAATTAATTTAATTTTTATCCATGTTATTATTATATATAATGATGATGATGTAAATAATTATTATCTATTTATATTAATTTTGAATAATTGAATTTTAAGAAAATTCAAAAAAATATTTAATAAGTAAGTTATTTTAACATTTTGTGTTTATGATTAATAAGTTTGGAAAGGTTTTGGTGACTTTTTCTTTAGTTTTCAAAATTAAGAATTTATGCAAATCAATGCTATTACCAATATTGTTATATGTTAGTACCTATGGTATTGTAATGAGAAATTTGTATATATAGGGGTGTGAGTAAAATGTATGAAGATTTTTATGGTGATAATAAAAATTTATTAAATTTTTTCTTGATGGTTTTTTCCCAAATATTTGTATATATAGGGGTGTGAATGAAATGTATGAAGGTTTTCATGGTGATAATAAAAATTTACTAAACCCTTTCCCAATGGTTTTTTCCCAAAATGGGGTTTTCCAAGTAAACCCCATTTTGCCTGAGTAATTTTTTTATATTAAATCTTGTTTTCTCTGTGGTGAATATTTGTTCAGTTATGGAGAACATATTGATTTTAAAGGATCAATATTTGTCTGTTGAGGGAGTAGTGAAGAAGTCCTCATCCATTATGGACGAATAATGGAATAAGTTGGACAGAAAAGCCATCGCCACAATCTGTCAGTATTTGCCAAAGAACGTATATTTTAACGTCAATGGAGAGAAGACAACAAAAAGATTATGGAAAGCGTTGCATGATCTATATGAGAAGAACACGACATCAAACAAAGTCTTCTTAATGAAGAAGTTGCACAATCTCAATATGAAGGAAGGCGCTTCAATGGGAGAGCATTTGAAGAAGTTTAATATAATCACAAGTTAGCTTTTCTTTCTCAAAATTATTTTGGATGACGAGATTAGAGCCATCTTATTATTGTGCTCTATGCCGGATAGGGAGAATTTAATAGTAGTTATCAACACTTCAACACCCTGCAGGGACCCTGAAGTGTGTTGAAGTTTGATGATGTCAGTAACAGTTTAATGAACGAGGAGTTGTGTCACAAATAAATTGCGGAAAACTAGGAGAAGAAGATCTCGTATTAGTTGATCGTGGAAGGAAAATTGAATGTGGTAGACGAGAATTAAAAATCAATAGGTAGATCGAAATCAAGAACAAGAAGACTCTCTTGTTTTCATTGTGGAAGAGTGGGACATAAGAAAAAGAATTGTTGGTTTTGGAAGAAGGAACAAAAGGAGCATAAGGAACATAAATCAATCAACACAAATAAAAAATCAAGCAATATAAAGGAAGGTGAGAAGAAGAAGAAGAAGTTTATTGTTTCAATAGAAGAAGTTTGTTTATATATTTCTAGCAGTAGCATTGATTGGGTACTTGACTCTGGAGCATCCAACCATGTGACCCCTTGTAAAAATAATTTTGTTACATATGAAGAAGTTGATCATGGTAGAGTACATTTAGGAAATAATAATTTTTGTAATATTGTTGGAGTGGGAGATGTCTGAATCAAGACAAATGATGGACAAGGTATCTTGCTAAAATAGGTTAGGCATATCCTCAGAGATGTGTATGAGTTTGATCTCTATGGGATGATTGGATGATGAAGGCTACTTCACAACCTTTGAGAAAGGTGGCTAGAAAATTACTAAAGGGTAATTGGTGTTGGCTAAAGGATCCAAGAGAGGAACCTTGTATGCAATGAGGGAAACAATAGAGATATCAGATGCAGTTTTTGTTGCAAAAGAAGAAAACTCAATGGAGTTATGGCATAAGCGCTTGGGCCACATGAGTGAAAAGGGCCTAAAAGTTCTTGTTGGTAAAAATATAGTTATAGGTTTGAAATCCTATGAACTTGATCTTTGTGAAAATTGTATTTGTGGTAGGAAAAGAAGGGATTCTTTTATGAGAGGTGGTCATGAAAGGAAAATAAATTTGTTGGAATTAGTACACTCTGATGTGTTTGGGCCGCTGAGTCTTAAATCTTTAGGAGGAGCCTCATATTTTGTCACATTCATAAATGATGAATCCAGGAAGGTTTGGGCCTACCGTATGAAAATTAAAGGTGATGTATTTGAGATATTTTAGAAATTTCATGTTGTTGTTAAAAGGGAGACTAATAAATTTCTCAAATGTTTGAGAACCGATAATGGTGGGGAGTATTTCTATAATGCATTCAAGAATTATTGTAATAAGTTTGAGATTAAACATGAGAAGATTGTGCCTGGTATTCCATAACAAAATGGTACTGCAGAAAGGATGAATCATACTATTATGGATAAGGTAAGGAGTATGTTTTCAAATTCCAAATTGGAAAACCATTTTTGGGCAGAAGAAGTAAGGACAACTTGTTACCTCATTAATCACTCATCTTCTATAGTCCTAAATGATGGTATTTGTGAAGAAGTTTGGACAGGTGAAAAGGTAGATTATTCTCACCTATTTTTTTGGATGTGAAGCAATTATGCATATTCCTAAAGAGAATAGAAGCAAATCAGAGAAATCAAGGAAGTGTGTTTTTCTAGGATATGTGGATGGTGAGTTTGGTTACCATTTATCAGATCCAGTTAATCACAAAATTGTTAGAAGAAGGGATATAATATTTAATGAAATTGAGATGCATAAAATGCTTGTGGGTGAAACAAAGATCAAGAAAATTGTTGACAGGTGTATAGAACAATAAGAAAATATTCCACCATTGGAAGAATCCGGCAAAAAACTCAAGAACATGATGGACCATGAGAAGAAGAAAGCTTGCCACAACCATTACAAGAGATTCAAGTGGAAAACACACCGCCACAGTTGGTTCACAAGTCTACTAAACCTCAAAGCCCTCAACAAGGTATCCACCCTCAAATTATATTTTGCTAACTAATTAAGGAGAACCTAATTGTTTTCAGGAATCTTGTGAAGTGGAAAGTAGTGAAAAGTGGAAGAAAGCAATGGAGGAATAAATGGATTCTTTGTTGAAAAATGAGACTTGGGATTTAGTGAAGCTTCCAAAAGGAATAAATGCCCTACAAAACACGAGGGATTGATTGGGGGAGAAATACCATACCACGTGGGTTCATATTGGGGGATATACATTGAGTAAAAATGACATAGTATATTGGGGGATATATATTGAGGAAGGAAGATGTAACACCCTCCTCCCACATTTACCCAAGTTACTAGTCTACCAAGGTAAACATGTCACAAAGAGTTAATATTATATGATCCAACCTCCTAGATAACCTTAAGTAAGTGGAACTGACGGAAAACCACTTTACAGATCTTCCTCTTGTGCTACAAGACCCCTAAGAGCCAACCAACCACTATAGGTGCTCAAACCCTGAGCCAACTCAGCTTTTTATTGAACTAAACCCCTAGTCGCTCCCATGACAAGCCCTCCAAGTGACTGAAAGCATCAATCTGCTCCTGTGACAAGGCACCCATGCGACGACAATATTTTTCAGACATTTCTATGCTAGTGACTCAGGATTTCGAATCACTTTTCTAGGGTTAGGGATCAGACCTCTGCATAGAAGTCCACGAAACTTCTAGAAAATGATAAATAACAATGAAACAAAGCTAAAATTGTAAAAATTTGAATAAGGACTTGACCTGACCCCTAACAACCTTGTCAGACCTTCCTTCAAACACATCATGAATATGTAATCGGTCATAACAACATATATGAACATAGGGATCTCATAATTATGTTAGAATCGTCAAGAAGGATTGATTCCTCCATCATAATAGTTGCAATATCATCTATTAGGTCATACATTAATCATTCATTCATTCACTAATCAAAACATTATGAGAGACATGACTAAGTAATTTTATAAACCATGTGTATAGCCAACAAAATAATAACAGTAGAACAACCATTTAAGCCACATAATAACAAGTACTTTTACACATAAAACACAAGAGAAAGCTATCTCTTATTATCATATGCAAATCCAACCAAGTCAGGTATTGCCACAGTCAAGGACTACCACATACCACCCGACCATAGATTTGGATGAACCAAATATTTCTTTCAACCAATCACCCCTGTGCCATATTCTAAGCATTAATGTGGGACTCACAACAAAACCCACCAAGGCTTCCTCAGGATTTACCGTGTATCCTACCAAGGGATTCCTAGGTCCAAACAATAAACATGCATTACAGAATTTACCGCAATCCCACCATATACCAGTCAAGGGATCACTAGACCTAAACAAGAATGGATGCCTCCAGATCTCTCCACCTAAACTGTGAGTATTTTTCCATCTCTACCCTCTAAGCTTTACCATGTATCCCGCCATTACTGGTTAAGGGATTCCTAGGCCCAAAGAAATCATTCACAATTAGGCTTTATTGTGTATCTCGCCATTACTGTTCAAGGGATTCCTAGGCCTTGTGAGTTCCTAAGACCACCCCACTCAATTTTGAAACCATTCAGAAATCTAACTCAACCAAGTAAGAATACCCCATCATACCATGATTATCTAGAAATGGCAAGGCAATGCTGAAAACCACTGTCACACCTAGAAAAACCCATTCCCATGACAACAAGAGAACCAAGAACACACATGCATGTACCATGCATGCCAGAACTAGCAAGAAAATTATACATGCAACTCGATACCTGCAAGTAATCCCACTGTAGTTGCTTGATCTTACTCTTCCTTGCTTGATCTCTGCTTCCCTATGATTTCTTGTTCTTCATTTTCCTTCCTTCCTCCAATGCTAGAGTTCTCCAAGAATAATCTAAGTGTATGAGAGAATGAGAGAGTAGAGAGAATAGAGAGAATAGAGAGAGAGCTCTAAAACTAAACTAACAAAAAGGTTGTGAATTGATCCTCAAAAGCCTTTTTATTAATGAGGCCTCTATTTTCTTCAATTTCCATTATTTTTCCTCCATTTTCCTCCTCACATGCAATCTATGACATTTCACCTTCCTTTTCTCTTGTTTTCCATTATTTTCATAAATAAAATGTCAATTAATTCCTCTTTCCTTTCCAAATGCTTTTCCAATTTCCTTAGCCATAATAAAACAAACGAACACCCACACTAGGATGTTTTTCCCAACATTCATCTTGGAATACGTGTCTCATGACCTTGGTTATTATTTTGCCTTTATTAAATTTATTACATGGATTTTTGACCAGGGTTGTTACAGAACCCTCCCCCTTGGGGGAACACTATCCTCGGTGTTCAATGACACCTATAACCAGTAAAACCATTAAGAAGCAAAACATACTACCCATGGAGATTTATATCTTAGCTCAACATAGTATTTACAATGATCAACCTGCTAAAAAGCAAAACAACACGAAAATCATAACAATGTAACAACAATAACGACATGAAACCCATACCACTTATTGGAGCTTTATAACACATCTCATGGTGGTATTTACATGCATATACATATATACACATACTGAAACACCACACCAAAAAATATACCAAAATACATCCACTCAACTAGCAAATAGAGAAGGATACATAACCCACATCTAATCAACCATCTCCCATTTAGCTGCATCGAGCCCAAAGTTCTTCCACTGCACTTTAACCTACTCGATTGCCCAATTCTGGAGCATGAGAATCTTTCTTTGTAAAATACACTAAGGTTCCAGCTGAAATTTTCCTTCTGGCTCCACCTGCAATACAGATGAGTCAATCACATGATCAACATATTTAACATACTTCTTAAGCAATGACACATGGAAAACATCATGGGATTTCACTTTCAGAGGCAGTGCAAGTCGATAGGCTATTGGTCCAATCCTCTCAAGAATCTCAAAAGGCCCACAAAACTGAGGTGCCAACTTGGCACATGATCCAATCCTTAAGGATCTCTTCTTGGGCTTAATGCTCTAGTACACCTATTCCCCAACCTGAAACTCCTTAAACATCATGTTCTAATATGCATAACTCTTTTATCTATCCTGTGCTACCTCTAAATATTTCTTGATAACCTGCTTTCCTGTTCCATCTCTGCCAATATGTCTGGTCCTATCAATACCCTATGCACTAGATCACTCCAACTAATGGGAGCATTACAATTCCGCCCATAAAATTTCTCAAACATACTCATCCTCAAAGACTCCTGATACCCATTGTAAGAAAACTCAACCAGTGGAAGATATCTTCCCACTTTCACTGTTGATGAATCACATACATCCTTAACATGTTCTTCAGTATCCTGTTGATCCTATCTGTTTGGCCATCTGTCTGGGGATGATAAGCTGTGTTGAAGGCGAACTCTATACCCAAACCTACAAATAACTCTTTCCAAAATCTAGAGGTAAACTTAGCAACACTGTTTGACACAATCTTCTTTGGAACACCATGAAATATCACCACATCTCTGATGAATACATGTGCTACATCATTAGCAGAGTAGGTAGACTTTATTAGAATTAAGTGTGCTACCTTTGTCAACCACGACCATAATAGAAACATGTTGTTTGGATGTCCTCGGCAAACCTATAATGGAATCCATGGAAATGACCTCCCATTTCCACTCTGGAATCAGAACCGACTGTAGTAATATGCCTATATGTGTACACTAAATTGTTTTTACCTATTGACATCCAAGCATTAGCCACAAACTCTATCACTTCCTTCTTCAAATTCGGTCAATAGTAGAACTTCTTCACTGCTCTCATTGTCTTCTGATATCCCGGGTGACCTGAATATGACTTCGCCTAGAATTCCCTCAAGATGATCTTCTTGAGCTCATTATTGTTTGGCACATAGATCCTGTCCCTAAATCTGACCAAAACATTTGCTATGAGATGATAGTCCACATCCTGATCACCTGTACCCTTCTATAACCTATGCATAAGCTCATGGAGAAGAGCATGGAGAAGATGGGGACTAGCAGAAATATGGCACATGGGTAGCAAGGTATGACTCAAGGGATGATGGACATGCAGAAGATGGATGGTGAACCTCGTTCTCAGGAGGATATAGTTGGGTGCAACTCACAATTAATCAATATGGATTTCGGCTCTTCGTCATTGTTATTGGGTACCTCCTCTCCTCATCCTATTTATAATGTTATAACTAAAATTTCATTTCTTGCACAATTATTTGTATGAAATATGGTCTCCATGCTAGGTATGGTTTCTTTGTCACATGTGGGATTTATCCACTTTCTGATTTGGACTTTCTAATTATACTTTCAAATAATTATGGACTTATATTTTTTGCTTCAATTCTTTTCTTGTATACTTGCATGAATCCTTATTTTTTCCTTTGTCCTGCTCATTCCAGTCTTTTGTATGTTCTATTAACTTCTCAATCTTTGATCTGCAGTTCTGGGCTCAAAACTGTGAGATTTTCTTCTAATTTTTCTCATTCGAGCATTTTACAGAATTTAGCTGGGACTTTCTATTTCTGGAAAACCTCCAGTTTTACGAGAAGTGCTAACTCTTCCTATTAACTACTTCCAACTCATTCATGCATTTAGCATTATGTTCTTATGTTTGGCTTACCTACCAAATAGTGCAACTAAATTGTCACATGTTTCTGACTCATTCATCTATTAGCCCAAAGGATCTATTAATCATAACATGCTATCAAAATAGCTATCAACTCAACCGACCATGCAAGATATTGCCACACTGCCAAACCAAGATGTTGAATCATTCATCCAATGCCTTTGGTTATGGCCCAAAGGCTTTATTCCAAAGAATTTTCACACATATAACTGTCGAGTATTCATTCCATAATACTTTAAACATAGAACCGAAACCTTTTGATGCACCGTCACTGCTAAACATTGGTTCCATATAAGCCTTGGACCCAAGTGCTTACACTTGCCAAAATAAATCTATGACCATTTTTAATTATATCTCCTCTCATGCTTGTGCTTAGCCTCTTGTCCACCATAGGACTCAATGTTGTGACCGCTACTCAAACCTTAAGGTGTTAGAGTCTTTTTAAGCATGTGAGGGCTTATTTTCCTTTGCAAAAGCTCTGCACCCTTGGTATTCTTTTGTCGAACATGGAACCACCTTCATGGTGCTCTTTACCAAGCACAATAAGCCTATGCCCCTTTATAATCTACCAGGGTCTTCCTTACGGGATGAGTTATCCTGATGGGGTCCTCCTGCAATATCAAGAGCCAATATAAAATATCTATGGGATAGGTTAACTCTGACATGCCCAAGTCATTCCCAATGCCCAATCATGTTTTTTATCTTCCATTGTGCCACTTCAAGACCTTTCAGGGTCTTATCAGTGGGATGATGTCATGATGAAATCACTTGTGCTATGTGTCAGCCTATGATTCGTGACATGTGTCACCCAGAAATGGACCATTCAAGTACCCAAAAACATTGAATATCACTGCCACATGTCATGCTCCCATTCGCTAGTTCTAACATCATAATCCTTCGTCATCTAGGCCAATAATACACTACCATGTGTCCCATTTTCAGAGAGGAGAGAGAAGGGTTCTGCAACCTTGTTTTGCACCATATTTCCTTTATAAAAATTTAATGACTCCTGGCTTATTCCTGTACAAACCCTCTCTCAGTCAGCACTCCTCTAGTCGTTTCCTTGTATTATTTTCCAGATAGCTTTAGTGGGCTATGATGTCAATGTGGGGGCCTCCTAATTAAGTCTTCCGCCAATGGTTAAGCTTGCCGCTATTTTTTTCAAGCCACCTCCACACTTCTATGCCATCCCACTTAACTTCTCAAGGTTCTCTTTTCTAATTTCTAGGATGCACCTGTCGAGGTAACTATTGCGGGCTTACCTATCATATGGGCTCCGCCTGCACCAATAAAAATTCTCTCCGTTGCGTTGTTGCTCCAACATTTTCCCGCATGTTGTATAATTCCACTTTAACTTTGTGTGCCCTTTTCTTTCTATGGGGTGTTATCTCCAAGCTAAATTTGTTAGGTGGGATCTGCCATCATCCAATAAAAAACGATCTCACTGCTACGCTTGGATTACCACATTTGGTCAATCCTTTTTATTTTGTGTTGTTGCTAAGGAATCTGCTACATTTTCTTGTGTTTTAAAACTAACCATGTGTTCCAAAGCACCTCCAACTAACTTTAGATCTGCATAGTTTGACCTTGGAATTACTTGACTTTGATTGGCTCTATATTTCAAACCAGGAGGCCATTTCCAGACTTCTACATACCAATGGAAATCCCTTTCGGAGCTCTTACATCTAGGTGGGATCCATCTACATCTGACATGATCTACTACATAAGAAATAAACCCAAAGTCTGTGCACCTTCTTCATCCATGTTGATCTTCAACCTTCTTGTGCCTGAAACCTAATCTTCTAAGGCATCCTTTGACACCTTCGTCATATGTTTTCATCTGATATAATTAATGATAACACCATCATCAAATGCATTTACAGTTTCCATGCTTTTCCTTTTCCAACAATGTTTGCCTTTGCCTTGAATGACAACATGTTTCCAACATAATCAATAGTAAAGCTATTTGTTACAATATCTTTTCTTTTTTTAGCTTAATTTGGTTTAACTTTTTGGAAAATTTAATCTTGAATCAAGAATCTACTACAACCAAGAATTCATTTATTATAGGCGTTTCCTTCTTTGATGGATAAGGTTAGACGATGTTTACTCTCTTGAGTTGAGTTAGAGGTTTTGCTCAATAAGTTCCTTGACACATCTTTCCAAGAAGAGTGGTGGTCCACAAAGGGACAACACATATCATATTTATAGTCATAAATTGATTGACAAAATATACTCACTCCATTTGAGTATCATGAAAAAGATAAATCCAGTTAAATTGTGGACTCAAAATTCAGTAGTAACTTTTGAAAGGAATGGTTTTACTAAGTAGGAACCCGATTAACCATAAGTATCTCATACCATCCAATGAAAAATGGATAGAGTGGTAAATAAATGCCTTGAAGGGTGCTTGAAGAACTTTGTCAATGATTATGAATTGTAGTGACACAAATGGTTACACCTTACATAATGGTGACACAACACTACCTATCACACTTCAACAAAAATGACTCATTTTAACACTTTATATGAATACGCAACATTGTCAATAAAAAAAATTGTTGTTGCCAATTTCAAATTTCCTATTGTAAAAATAGGATTTAACCACTTGTGGTGAGATCCTTGGCATCCTAAAGGATCATCTTGAACACGAAGGTAATGATATTCATGAAAATCATCTATGCTAATGAAAAATGCTTTATCTTAGAATGCTTTGTTTACACTCACATTAAGTCTCAATCTTTCAATATTTCTTATAATATTGATTTTCATAAATTATTGATTTTTGTAAACTAAAGAGATAGCGACAAAAGTTTCTCCAAATTTGTTAATCATAAGCACAAAATTGTTAAAGCAAATCAATCATTTTTTTTCTTAAAATTCAAAATTGATATAAATAAATAATAATTATTTACATAATTATTATTAATATATGATAAAAACATCCCCCGATCAGGGTGCGGGCTAGGTCATTGTCCTACTCGGGACTCACGTAATGGTGATTAGATGGAAGACATGGAGGAGGAATGGAAGAGGAGTGACTAGGATATGTGTGATCGAGTGGAGGTGATGGGAGGCATGGGAGGTAGTACGACAGGAGTTAAATATTGATGCGTTATAACATCCCCAGTGGTGGTAGTGGATATTGCATTACATGCATTTGTGCTGTGGTACAGAGAAGTTCCAAAAGATGTGAGGAAGCACTGTGGTTCTCATTCAGTAGAAAGCTTGGCAGGGAGGTAGTTGCGGGAGATCACTCAGGTCAGCTCGATGGCAATGGTAATATGGTATGTATCATTTCTTTCCACCCATCTTTTCTCATGACATACTGGTTCTCTAAATGCCTGTCATATTTTCGCTCCTCTATGCGAATGGGAGAATGCGGGTCTTTGCAGTGTTTGTTTGTCTAAAAAGCATATTTGTGTGGCTCAATTCTATTTTGAAATTGTTGTTTCCATGTTGATATCCATTTCCTATGGTATCTTATTACTATGTATGGGAATGTATTGTTTAATTTGGGCTTCTCTATGTGGAAACCGCTCCGGTGGAATGGTTGTTTCCATGTTTGGTTGAATTGATTTGTGATTACTCTCTACTTGTCGTTGGTGTTGGTTTTAAAATGTATAGGTTTTTGTATACATGGGAAGGGGGTTGAGGCATTGGTGGTTGGTTATGTCATATGGCAGAGACATACCCTCTTTGGATTTAATTTACTCTATGAGATGACTAAGCAAATATTGTGGGTAATGAGAAGAAAGAACTACTGGAGGATGGTCGACACATCATGTTCTGCTTTCACTTTGCTTGGGTTTAATGTTTCTTGTTTCTAGCTCATGTTATTTGTAATCCTTCCTGGGCTTTATAATTGGAGGGACCACCTAGTCGACGAGTCGAGGATATTCGCTCATTCGGTGGTCTCAATAGTCGATTATAATATATCTCAAAAAAGGTTGATGGAGATGGAAAGACCATCCATGGGCACTGGCTAATCTGGAAATGGGGGTTGCAAACGCAGACAGAAAAGAGAGTCTCGGGGAGGTCGAGGAGTACCCTCATTAAGGCCGCTGATGAGAAGTGGAAGAAAATTAGATGCCCAACACATCACTGATGTGGCCCATACATATACAACAGGTACTCTTGAGTAGGTAAGACAGATGATAACAAGTTGGGAGGCAAGCCTTAACTAATGAGTTGAGCAAGAAATCGAGGTGGAAGATTGTCACCTGCTGGTACCTGATCCTGGCCATACCTGTGGTCGTCTCGCCCAGTACAAGTAGACAATTTACCATTATTGCATGATGAAGAGCATAGTAACCAGAGCTATCATGAATGCAACATGGTCAATCAAAGTTGATCCTGTATTCTAGAAATTCAGAAAGAATTCCAACGTGTTCAATTCCAAATTCAACAACAGAATGTCTGTTTGGGTCATATTGAGAAGCACATTTTGTGCCTTCTTCAATCTGAATTACCATGTTCTAGTGCAAAGCACCCAACTCCCGTGGATTTCTCTAATGAATAGTTTTAGTTATTTCCTTTTGTTACATTTTGAGTATGTATATGTCGAGTAAAAGTACTTATGTTAGCATGTTAAGGGTGAACTGGATTTTAGACATTTAGGCCTATAAGGCTAATTTTGACAGACTTAAGAACCTTAGATTTTGGATGGCTTATAATGTGTTTCGATGGCCAACATACATGGTTTCCCAATGGGTAGGTTGAGGCCACGGAATGTCTTTTATGGTTGGAACCTACTTTGAAAATGAACGAATGAAAGGCCCTACTAAGCTTACAAGAAAAATATATGATAAAAACATAAATAAATAAAAAATAACATATTTTTTTAATTTACAATTTATGAGATACAGAGATAAATTTCATTTCTAAAATTATATCTAATTTTTGTCAATATTTAATAGACTCAAAGTTGAAATAACTCTATATTATTTAGATTTTAATACGAACCTTTGGAAAGTAAAGTGATTGGAATGTAAACAAGTGCTATATAGTAGCTAGTACCTACCACTTAGCTTAAATAGAGCTAAATTAAAGTAAAAAAAAATAAAGAACTAAAATTGCATATACCTAATCTTGTAACAACGAGATAATTACATTAGGAAAAAGAATGTAATAGTCTTTGATGCATTAATTATTTATTATCTTTGTTATTTTATGCTCGCTTGATGTTAGTAAATTAAATATTTTAATAAAGATGTGCTCAAGCGATGCTACATTGTAGTTGGTACCTATGCTTAGTTTAAATATACAAAATTAAAGTAAAAAATAATAAAGACATAATTATTTCATCGATAGTTTATATTCCATTATCTTTAAAGTTAACTCCATGTTAACTTGTTTCTAGAATCTTCAGTTGTTACTATTATTTGTAGTTTATCTTGTAAAAAAAGAGGTTTTTTTATAATATTCTTCCAAAAATAATATATTAGAGTCACAAACCAAATGTTTTACTTGTCTAGAGATCAAACACATATTAAATAGAAAATATTGTGTTGTTCTTAATGTTGAGAAGTGTAGCAAGAAACACATAATTTGACTTTAGGCTCAAATTGAGAAAATTAGAATTTCCACATCAACAGACAACTTGGAGGCAGTTAACTAAGGTGAAATGGCTCTTTTCACTCTAGTTAGAACACTAAATTTGAGTTAGTGGGCTTGGAGTCTAGTTTGCATGTGTTGATTGCTAAATTATAGCAATCTAGTCCAGTTATTTTCAGTTGTACTTAGTTAAACTATTTCTAATAGTTATGAGAGCCAATTGGAGATCAGTTGTGAAGTGGGACAATAGTCTAACTCAAAGATCATCTAGTTAACTGACTAATCAAACAAAAAATAGCTCATGCATGCAAGGAATTCAAATTGCTCAGTTACGGTGTAGATTCCAAGGCAATACACAATTAATTATATACTAGATTGAGTTTACAATTTAGAGTAT
Source organism: Pinus taeda (assembly GCA_000404065.3). Classification (NCBI taxonomy): domain Eukaryota; kingdom Viridiplantae; phylum Streptophyta; class Pinopsida; order Pinales; family Pinaceae; genus Pinus; species Pinus taeda. Next base: position 62,118 of record APFE031712500.1, read on the forward strand.
TGGTCAGGTGATCAATCCTCAGGAATTACGCTTGGTTATAGGAGCAAGTGTGGGCAGTGCAAGTGTTGGCAGAGAAAGTACAAACAACGTCAGTGCAGACAGTGCAAATATGGGCGGAACAAGTGGAGGCAATGCGAATGCAGGCAGAACGAGTGCAGGCAAAGTGAGAACAAGTTTACTCTTGCAGTTTATAATTGTAATTGTTTATCAATTCACTTGATTAATGAAAAATGAGCTTAAGGGGTTTTTAGCAATTTCTTTCCCTTAGAAACATTTGTGTACCTGTGTATTTGATGATGCATGTTTTTGCATTTTGTTCTAAATTGTGAGTTACTTTCCCAAGAGCAGTAGAGTAGAATTATGTCTCTTGATTTAGATTTAATTTCTTGAGTAGTTGCATTTCTATCACCAAAATTTCTACATGGTATCAGAGCCCTGAAATCACATTAGAACCACTCCTTGAATTCCTCATGTGTAGTGATCATTGAAGAATTAATGATTTGTTAGGAAGCAAAATTATGGATCCCTAGTACAAGGCAGGTCCAGAAGACCCTATGTGCAGAATTATTAATGGAGCTAGAAGGTTTCTAGTTGGAAGATCAATGAGCCAATGTTTAGTAACACAAAAAGTGCCTATGATCATTGATATTGGTATATTTAGGAGCAGAGATATTTCCCACAGGGATATAGAGACTCAGAGGGAGTCTAGTTTCAGAGGGATCATCCCTATGGAAGCTAGTACTTTAGGATATGGGGAAATCAGACACATTATTGCAATAGTTGCAACAACAGTGCAAAAGCATCAACAAATCAGTAGCAACAACAATATGGGTACATCATATTTCACCATGCATGCGGCTATACCTCCATGAGTGAGGTATGGTGATGTAGCTCCTTAGTATTAGAGTTGCAAAAATTTGGGTAGTGTCCATTGAGGTGTTCTCCTCATGGATCATTACCTTTCTATAAAGGCCCACAATATTCAGTAGCAAGACGATCAGTTTCATTCATATATTGAGAAGTGTAGAGCAATGTTGACAATAGAGCAGTAGGCTCAGTAGTAGAGTCAACAACAACACAATTTTCCCAATAGACAGTTGTAGAGACGCAGTTGATTCAATTTTTTTTATGGATGATTCTCAGTTGTAGTTGTTGCAATAGCAGCAACAATAGTAAGAGGTAATTCTACAGTAAATTCCATAGGCGATGGAAAGGGCTGGTGGAAAATCCCTTTCTTACGAAGAGGGAGTGTTGAGAAGTGTAGCAAGAAAGGCTCAATTTGACGTTAGCCTTAGTCAAATTGAGAAAATTTGAATTTCCACATCATAAGAAGTTAACTAAGGTGGCATGGCTCTTGTCACTCAATTAGAACACTAAATTTGAGTTAGTGGGCTTGGAGTCCAGTTTTCATGTGTTGGTTACTAAATTATAGCAATCTAGTCCACTTATTTTCAGATGTAATCAGTTAAACTAGTTCTAATAGTTATTAGAGCCAGTTGGAGATCAATTGTGTAGTGGGACAACAATCTAACTTAGAGATCATCTAGTTAACTGATCAATCAACCAGTAAATAGCTCATGCATGTAAGGAATTCGAATTTCTCAGTTGTGGTGTAGATTCCAAGGGAGCGTACAATTAATTATATACTAGATTGAGTGTACAATTTAGAGCATTGGTTAGGTGATTAATCCTCAAGAACTGCGCAAGGAAATAGGAGCGAGTGTGGGAAATGTGAGTGCAAGAAACACAAGTGTGGGCAATGTGAGTGCAGGCGGAGTGAGAATAAGTTTACTCTTTTTGAGTTTAGACTTTTGTGATCCATAATGTTTAGAGTAGATTCTTTCGGAATGATTGCAGTTTGTCCTAAGAGCAAGAGATCATAATTTTAATAGTTACTCAATTCACTTGATTAATGCAATGGGCTTAAGGGGTTTTTAGCAATTGGTTTCCCCTAGAAACATCTGTGTAACTGTGTATTTGATAATGCATTTTTGCGCATGTTGTTCTAAATTGTGAATTAATTTTTGTAGAGTAGTAGAGTAGAATTGTGTCTCTTGATTTAGATTTAATTTCTTGAGTAGTTGTAATTCTATCACCAAAATTTCCGCACTTAAATAATATAATTCAATGTTGAATCCTTAATGCATATGAGAGCTCTTTTACTAATATCAATGCCTTCAAGAAAGAAATATAAAATTGTTCAATATGTTCAAGTGAAAAATATAAAATACTTTAACCCCAAGGGTTAGCTCAACTGGTCAAATTAGTACCTCACCGATAAGGAGGTCACAGGGTCAATTCTCCCCGAAGCCCTTGGGGTTAAGCCTAGTTATTGGCCGCGGGGCTTGATTCCCTTCGGGGTTGATCAACCCAGATATTTCCGTGGACGTAGCGGCCACCCAACGATCAGGGTGTCCGTGAAC
>APFE031712513.1:0-11099 GCA_000404065.3 Pinus taeda
GTAAATCACTTTACCCTTAACTTTATTGGCAATGAAATTTGATAATCTTTCAATTTTTGTTCCCCTTAAATATCTTATATTGTGTTATTATTAAATCAATCTATGTATTACTTTGGTCTAGCTTCATGAATTAGAGTTTGGGATACATAATTCATTTGGGATACAATGCTAATGAAATTGATAATCTTTCAATGTTTGGTCCATTTAAATATCTTATATTGGGCTATTATTAATTCAATCAATGTATTGCTTTGTTCTCGTTCACCAATTAGACTTCGGGATATTATGTTTTAGAGCATACATTCATAGTCAACACAAATGTATGAGCAAAATTAATGGCTACTCATTTGAAATTATTATTAATTCTTATAAATTGAATAATTTAAGCTTAATTGCAACTAGGAGAATGAGGTGTTTTTGCATTTGAATTGAATTAACTAAATGTATGAATTATGTGTCTAAATTAGAATGAGTATGAAAATTTTAAAGACTGAAAATTTTCTTCAAATTGAAGATTGAAAATTTGAAGGATGGAAAAAAATTTCAAGTTTAAAAATGTTAGAAAATCTTATTAATCCTCAATATTAAGCAAAAAAATGTTTAGCAATATTTTTGTAAGAATACAATTTTTTTTAATTATTTTATAGTCTCTAAATTAGTATAAAATTTAGGTGAACCATTTTTAGAATAAACGGAAATTAGCAAATCTTTTTTTGTAGAAAACCATGGAAAATTAGCTCACTTGGAAACATTGGCCCCTATAACTTTCCTTGAAAAACAAAAAAAAATCAGCTGCCTTTAATGTCAATATTACAATAATAAAAAAAATCATTTGAATACATTACAAATATATCATAGATTCATCTTAACCTAGTCCAAAATTATATCATAGATTCATCTTAACTTAGTCCAAAATTATCACCAATATATTATTAGGCATTAAACTAATTCTATAATATAACAAATATTCGTATAAAATAAAAAATAAAAAAAATTAACAAAATTGCCTCTATCATTTTTTTTAAATAATTAATTTATAACCAATATTTAATAAATCTAAAATTAAACAAAACAGTTACTCTCATTTACATATTTTCATTTTTAACTTATTATCTTTTCAATAATTTTATATATATTAATAAATAGAAATATATATTAATAACATATTTGTAACATTCCATTATAAAAAAATCACGTAATATAATGCTATTTGTGATGTCTTCTTGTTCTGGTAACTCTCTATTGATATATCGTGAAAATTTTATATAATATTTCTGAGTGAAAGGAGATGAATAAACTAATGTGCATATATCAAACTATGATTTGAACTAAATTCCGTCTCATTATATTGTTACAATCTCAATTTAATGGAACAGATTGAAATCACATCTATTCAGTGATTATGCCAAATGCACGATATAGTCATTGTAAATGGCCAGTTACAAGGACCAACTCTTTTTTAATCAACGGGGACTGTGGGATTCCACTATTCACTAGTTTGTCTCTATTCTCATATTTTGGACATCCCTTAATTGGAATATGGTGATTTAATCTTTAGTGAAGTTAATTTAATTCAAATTCACTGGGCAGATTTTTGGAGATTCAATTTCTTATTTTAACTGCACATTTCTGAAATATTTTATTCAATTCAAAATATTTCTGGTATGAAGGTCTCTATCAAGCAACTAGTTCCTAGCATGATATAGCAAATGCAAAATGTCTGTCCCGATTGTAGTGGCTAGTGTAAGAAGAACAAAGTTGTTCAAGACAAGAAAGTACTAAAGGTACACGTCAAGAAGGGACTGCAGTGGGAAGTTGGAACTCGGAAGTGTACTAGTGAAAATACTCCTGGTATTGGAGGTAGTTAAGAATGAACCTAGTGGAGATAGTCCATATAATTAAAAGGAAAATGATGTTTCCTTCCTAAAATGTCTTTTATTCAGTGCACACAAACTCTCAATTCAAATGCCATCCTTTATACATAAGTCTCATCTGAAGGCGGCGTCAATCAATTGAATTGAAAGTGGAAGATACAGTTAAAATGAGAAGGACGATTCATTTTCATATTGGCTGAGACATGTTCATCACAAAGACATTTAGATGCCAACCCTTATTTCATATAATTAATCTGAAGCAGGCCATTACTTGAGAGTGGGGTAAGTCTGTAAAGCTTCAGCTTTATTTTTACCCGGCAATTTTAATGAGATTGCGATGAATAAGCAGGGAAATGACTGAGACGACATATGTACATTATTCTCTCTGAAAATTATATGCTTTTGAAAGAAACCAATCCCCATATTACTTGGTACAGTCACTGCTGCGTGGACAGAGGACAGTCTTTCAAGGTGAAGCTGATGAAGCATCGGACACTGGACACTGTAACTGGGGACATTGTTTTTGTATTGCAATTGAAAGATCACTCTAAGTTACGTTATGACATGCATTTCCTCAACAAAACTGTCAATACTCATCTACCAGAAATCGACTAATTTCTTCAAACTCTACAAGGGACTAACAAGATTGCTCCTTTCTCCATTACTGTTTATTTTAGTTATTGATGGTCTGAGCAGAGGCATTCTGTTGGCTAAAGAAAATTGACTAATTGAGAGATGAGGGTTAATAAGAACAACTGGTATTTCACATCTCATGTTTGTGGATGACCTGTTGTTTTCTAGAAAAATAAAGTAAGCAAACTACAAGCATTCCACAACATACTTTCCAGATTTGGGGTGGCATCTAGAATTATTATGAAAAAAGATAAATTTGTTCTCTGATTACTAGTATCTTGCCTCCAAGTCACTAGCACATTTACTAACAATAATACAAGTAACTCATTCAGAAATTAGGAATATGAAAACATACCAGGAATTGGGAATCCGCAAACAAAGAAAATCCAGTACGTTAGGAAGCCTGTGGAATGCGCTCATCTCCAAGCATAAATTGTGCTTAAACCTTGCTTGACAGGGGCTCCTCTCCAAGCATAAATTTTGCTTAAACCTTGCTTGACAGGGGTTTGCTGAATCATAAATCTATGCTCCTCTCCAGCTTAAATCGTTGTCAAACCTTGCTTTGGGCAGCGTTCAAGCACAACCCAATACATGACCCATATTAATATCTAGTGGCTCTCAATTGAAACTACCAAATGAAATGGTACTAAAGGGTAATTGTGAAATAATAATTAATAAGAACTTGGATCATATGCATAACTAGAAAAAACAACTCAAAAAGAAACTGTTGTTTTTTAAATGGGAGCAACTTAGAAACTGCCAAATGTAATGGTATAAAAAGGTAATTTTGACATAATAAATAATAAAAACTCGCATCATATGCACAATTAAAAAAAACAACTCAGAAAGAAACTATTATTTTTGAAATGGAAGTTTCTCAAAATTTAAGTTTTCACATGAAGGAAATCCCCAAATTCAACATTCTTAAAATTTTAATTCTAAAAAAAATGAAATTTAGAAAAAGTTGAAAATTAAACAGCCCTTCTTAAAAAGTTTAAAATATTATTCCAATTTTTTTTTAAATGACAAAAATCATATTTTAAATTTTTTTTGACGTGTAAAAATGGCTCATTACTTCTCTGACGTGCCAGACGCCCAAGAGCTCTGACGTATTCAATTTTGAACACTTTTAGGTCCGCACATGTGTTTTAATTTAGTTTTTATTAACCCATTTTAACCCTGCTTACCGTGGACCAATTAAAATAAAAAAATTGAAGTGAAATCGAGGATAAAAGAAGAAAGACAAAAAGCACAAATCTAAACTGAAAAAGGCAACAGAAAAAGGAAAAAAACATAAATCTAAATAGAACGTATCGAGAAAAAAAATAGAAAGTATGGAAAAAAAAGCAAAAATCAAAACGTGGGGGTGCTTTTTGGACTTGGTGAGCGGACTCATTTTCCATCGCATAAGATAAGCCTTTGGCCTCGCATAAGTATCCGTTGAAAGAGGGTCTATATATACATTCATTCAATTTCACAGAATTTCAAACATATTTTCTCCTCCTCCCTCCTTTATCCACGGCCAGGATGTCTCTGTGTGGTATGGTGTGCTCCCTCTATCCATGGCCTTATTATGTCTGCAAGGTTGGCTGTCTCTGTGCGGTATGGTGTTTGGCTTACTATGTCTGCCAGATTGGCTGTGTCTGTGTTTGAGTCTTTGTGTTGTATGGTGTTTGAGTTTGTCTGTGTTTGAGTCTCTGTGTTTTATGGTGTTTGAATTTGTCAGTGTGTTTGCGTTATGTGGGTTTATGCGAGAGAGGAGGAAGAGGGAATTCGTTTTGTAACATTTCTCGGAGAAAACAACTTCAAGGGCAGGGCAATTGGATTTGGTTCATCCCTTGGAGTTACTGAAGGTTTCTGACATTCAGGTATATTTCATCTGATCTCTGGTATGAGAAGCAATTTCTTTATTATCTACTTTCTTTCCATTTACATTGAAATTTCCTTGTGATGAAGATAGCAACCACCACATTTGAACTATGTTTTATTTGTTGCTATTATTTCTTCTCCTCTCTGTTATGAGAAGCAAATTCTTTATTATGGACCTTCTTTCCTTTTGTACTGAAATTTCTTTTCTTGCGATGAAGATAGCAATCGCCATTTTAACTCTGCTTTATTTGTTGTTGCTATAGCAATCGTCATTTGGACTTTGTTTTATTTGTTGTTGTTATTGTTCAAACCCTGCTTTAATGTACAATTCCAGTTATGTCTAAATGGTTCCATCTCTGTTCAAACCCTATTCCAATGTATAACTTCGGGTATGCAGAGATGGCTCTAGCTCTTTTCCTCTCAGTGATTTAACTAGGTTTACTAAATATAGCTTCTCGTTAACCCAAATTCTGGGTGTCTAACATATTTGATTTTCCATTAATCATATTGCATCATCATTAAATCAAGTTTTACGTTTAACCGAACTATGTGGCCTTCCTTGGGAATGACTGTTTTTCTTCCATTAGATTAACCCTAATTTATTAATTTCTTAACTAATTTATGAAGCCTGTTTACCCTGTGTTTAGCAGTTAGTCTCTCCAATTCATTGATTTGCTTCCTCTGTAAGTTGAAATGCATGTTCTGCTCTACTTGTCTTGTTTTGGCTAATAGGAATGAAAAGCTTATTGCAGATGGGTGCACTTGTAGTATGGTCTTTTCAGCCTCGTCACCATAAAGACTACCATCTTCATTAATTTCCTTAAATTCAGGCTTTTTCTTGATGCATATTGGTTTGAGAAACTTGAGGTCTAGATGGGAATCATTTTTGGAAAGCTTGAGGTCATCAGATCTAGTATCCTCGTCCCCCCACGTCGGCTGCCGGGTTCTAAGCAGTGCTTACTCCTCCTGCCAGCATTACCAGGCACATTGCCATGCCCTTTTTCATTAACTTGGATTTGCATATCAATTTCTGTCTTCTTGGTCTCTGGGATCTCCGTCTTTTTATCAAATCTGCTTGAATTTCCAATTGGGTGATAATCTCATTCTCTGGAATCTGTCTTTTGACATCTCTGTCTTCTTATCAAATCTTCTCGGGAATCATTTTTGGAAAGCTTGAGGTCATCAGATCTAGTATCCTCGCCCCCCCACCTCGGCTGCTGGGTTCTAAGCAGTGCTTACTCCTCCTGCCAGCATTACCAGGCACATTGCCATGCCCTTTTTCATTAACTTGGATTTGCATATCAATTTCTATCTTCTTGGTCTCTGGGATCTCCGTCTTTTTATCAAATCTGCTTGAATTTCCAATTGGGTGATAATCTCATTCTCTGGAATCTGTCTTTTGACATCTCTGTCTTCTTATCAAATCTTCTTGAATTTCCAATTGGGTGATGATCTGAATCTTAGCATCATTCTCACTTCTTTCTTCTTCTTGTGCCTAGTTCGTGCGATTCTTGAAGATGGACGTGACCACTCTCTCAATGGGTTTAGAGTGGCCCCACACGTGACCAACAAACCATTCACAGAACCGAACCAATGGGTTTGGAGTCGAATATGTGACCAACAGAAATGAGTAGTCACGCTCTGCACACTGCCAGCTGCTCTTAGAATTACATTAGATTAACCTCATTGCTATCCAATCCCTCCTCTTTCTCTTTCACTGATAAATCATTAGACGGTTTGGACCTCTTAAATATCTCCTACAGTCATAGACGTGAGCTCTGTTCTATTCTGGCTAATGTTACTACCTGGTCAAACCCTACCCCAAGTTACAACTCACGCACAAATGTGTTTTAATCTTGGTTTTTATTAACCCGTTTTACTCATGCTTATATTAAATTTATAGGTACACGCAGATTGTTATGATTGAGTTTTTATTAAAACAATTTATAGGTATACGCAGATTGTTACAATTGAGTTTTTATGATCAATTAATTTCAATTACAATTAGAATAAAATTAAGAAAAGTTGATTGAGCTGAGAGGCTCAGTGATTTTATTGTCCATCTTCAAAATTGAAAAGTTGAAATTTTGCTTATCTCAACCCAATTAAAAAAAATAAAAAAAAAATAACTATAAAAAATATTTAAATAATGTCTGCTGTTAAAAAAAAATTAGACGGAAAGAAATTGGATTCAATTATATGGTTTATATTTTCTATTATTAGGATAGATCCCTGCTTGATTAATCTCTACTTTGATCATCTACAAAAGCAAGTCAAAATTCTGTAAAAAGAATTCTTTGGTCATCTACAAAAGCAACTCAAAATTCTGTAAAAAAAAAAAAGAAATAAACAATAAATTGAAATTGAAAAAGCCCATAAAAAGTATTTTAAAAAAGGCAAGGATAAAAATGGGTGTGCCTTTAGGATTTGGAAAGAGGACTCATTTTACATTGGATAAGGTGAGCCGTTGGTTATTGGTATCACAGAATTTCAAACATATTTCACTCCCTCCCTCCTTTATCCATGGCCTGCTGTCTGCAGGGTTGGCTGTCTACAGTGTCTTTCCTAGTATGTCCGCGAGGTTGGCAGTCTCTGTGCCTCCCTCCTTTATCCATGGCCTGCTGTCTGCAGGGTTGGCTGTCTACAGTGTCTTTCCTAGTATGTCCGCGAGGTTGGCAGTCTCTGTGTGGTGTGGTGTTTCGCTTAACATCTGAGTCTGTATAATGTGTTATTGATTCATGTAGGTTTATCCGCGAGAGGAGGAAGAGGCAGCTATGTTTGTATTATTCCTGGGAAGGAACAACTACAAGGGCATAACAATTGGATTTGGTGTATGGCAATTGGATTTGGTTCATCCCTTGGAATTACTTAAGGTTATCATTTCATATGATCTCTGGTATGAGAATCAATTTATTTATTATACCTACTTTCTATTTGTTTGTATAGAAATTGTATGGTTCAAACTCTGCTCTGATGTATCAAACCCTATTCCAATCCAATGCATAACTTCAGATATGCGGAGATGGCCCATCTCTTTTCCTTTCGGTGATCTAACTGGATTTAATAAATACAGCTTCTATTAACCAAATTTGGGATGTTTAACGTATTTGATTTTCTATTAATCATATTGCATCATCATTAAATCAAGTTTTACCTTGAACCGAACTATGTGAGTATAAGTCGTCTTACTTAGGAATGGCTGGTAATTTTCCATTAGATTAACCCTAATTTAGTCAGCGTGTTTCTTAATTAATTTAAGAAGCCTTTTTTAACCTGTCTTTATCAGTTAATCCTTCGGGTTCATTAATTTTCTTCCTTTGCAAGTTTAACTGCATGTTCTGCTCTGCTCTACTCTACTCTGTCTTGCTTTGACTATTTTCTTCCTTTGCAAGTTTAACTGCATGTTCTGCTCTGCTCTACTCTGTCTTGCTTTGCCTAATAGGAATCAAAAACTTATTGCAGGTGTGTGGACTTGAACTATGCCCCTTTTAGCCTCGTCATCATAAAGACTGATGAGTGACTTCATCAGTTTTCTTCAATTCAGGCTTTTTCTTGATGCATATTGGAAGCTGGGAACCATTCTTGGAAAGCTTGAGGTCATCAGATCTAGGATCCTAGGCCCCATCTTCGAATGCTCGGTTTTGAGCAGTGCTTCCTCCACCTGCAAGCATTACAGGGCACATTTCCATGCCCTTTTTCATTAGCTCGGATTGCATATCATTTTCTGTCTTCTTGGTCTCTGGGATCTTTGTCTTTTCATTAAATCTGCTTGAATTTCCAATTGGCTGATCAATATCAATCTTAACGTCATTTTCACTCCTTTGTGCTTCATGTTTGTGCAATTCTTGAAGATGAACGAGGCCGGGCATGTAGCCAACAAACAAATCCCAGAACCGAACCACCGGGTTTATTGTCGAATCTGTGGCCAACATAATTGAGTAGTCCCGCTCTGCACACTGCCAGCTGCTCTTAGAATTCCTTGGCCGGCAATACTCTTATTGCTATCCAATCCCTCATCCTCTTTCTCCTTTACCGATTTTACTGATAAATAGGTCTGGGCCTCTTTCCTTTTCTCCTACAGTCATAGACGGGGAACTCTGCTCTATTCAGGCAACTATTACCACTGGTCAAATCTTACCCCAACTTACAACTCTAGGTATGCACAGATGTGTTTTAATTTAGTTTTTATTAACCTATTTTAACCATGCTTACATTAAATTTATAGGCGCGCACTAATGTGTTTAAAATTAGTTTTTATAACCCAGTTTAAGTATGCTTATATTAAATTTAATTTTTCAATAAATTTCCTTCATCTTGAATATTAAATTATTTTTTCATTTAAATTCGCGTTTTTATTAGCCCATTCTAACAATGCGTATATTAACTATATAGGTACGCACAGATGTGATTTAATTTAGTTTTTGTTAATAACCCAATTTAAGTATGCGTTACATGAATTTATTTTTTCACTAAACGTCCTGCATATTTAATTAATTTTTTTTATCTGCAAGGAAGTGTATATATACATCAATTCTCACATAATTTCGACATATTCTGTCTTTATTTGAGTCGTGTGGTTTGCGACAGAGGAAGAGATAATTGGATCTGTATCATCATCCCGACCAAAAAAAACTTTGGAAGGAAAGCAGGATATCGTTCATCTTTAAAATTATTGGAGGTTTTTTTACTTAAAGTGTATGATTAGGGTGAGAAGCTTATATATCACAGTATGATGTGTAATACTGTTTATCCCTCATCAAAATTGAATTGAAATTTTGCTCATGTTTCCCAAAATAAAAACTATGAAAAATTTAAAAAAAAATCAAATAATTATACAAAACATTTAAATAATGTACCTTCATAAAAAAATTTACCCCTGAAGAAATTAGATTCTCTCAATTCATGTTAAATCCATATTTAAGATGAATTTATGCTAGTATTATATTTTATCTGATTATTCTTTTATTATGTAAATTTTTTCAATATTAAAATTATTTTTAGCATGATGCAGATAGCCACAACCATTTGAGATCTGTTCTTTTTGTCGTTGATAATGTTCAAGCCCTGCTTAAATCAAGTTTTTATTTTTTCTTTTAACCTAACTATGTGAATATAATTCACCTGCCTTAGGAATGACTTTGCCATTCTCCCATTAGATTAACCGTAATTTAATTACCATATTTCTTAATTAATTTAATTAGGAACTGTTTATCCTGTGTCTATAAGTTAACCCCTCTTGTGCATTCATTTGTCTCCTACATAAATTTAACCACCTGTTCTGCTATGTTCTGGTCTGCCTAATAGGAATGAAAAAGCTTAATTAGAAGGGGTGCACTTGCATCTGGGTTTGTTAGCTTCATCATAAATACAAATTTTTTCATCAATTTCCTTAGATTCAGGCATCCTCTTATACATTTCTGAAGCTGGTAACCATCATTGTTGAAGAGCTTGAGATCATTTGATCCAGGGTCCTCGACCCCCAACTTCGAATGGTGGGTTCTCCATCTACAAGCATTACAGGGTACATTGCCATGCCCCTTTCTTTATTCATTTGGATTGCATATCACTTTTCCTCTTCTTGGTCTCATGGATATCTATCTTTCTGCACTTAACAGATGTGCTTGGATTTTCATTTGGATGATCAATTTCTATCTCAACACCGCTCTCACTTCTTTCTTCTTCTTCGTATCAGATTCCATGTTTGTGAAGATTATGCGAGACAGGAACCACCACTACGTTGATGGGTTTTAGAGGGGTACATCATGCGACCAAACAAAACTTTACCCGTACCGAATCAAAGGTTTTGGAATAGAATCCATGACCCAACAAACGAGTAGTGCCGATCTGCACACTGTCAACTCTGTCATAATGTATTAGATTTCTCCCACTGCTATCCATTACCTCATCCTCTTTCTCCCCCATTGATAGATCCCTCATCCTCTGCGCCTTTTCCTCTTACACCTACACCTGGAGGCGGCGATTAGGCTCTGTTCTGTTGTGGTTATTCTTCGGCGATTCCTATTTCCAACACTACTGAAATATAAATGCAGTCTGACATGCTAGGGGGATAAGAGTTGCCTTGCATTTATATTTCTCTAAAAGTTGACTTTGGCATGTTAGCAGCAAGGCAACCCCTATTCCCCTTGCATGTCAAAGGCATTTATATTTCAATAGTGTTGGAAATAGGAATTGCCTTTGCCGCTGTTCAAAACCTAGTCCAATCTACGGCCCTGGGTACTCATTTATTGCTAATTGTATTTCATATTCGTTTCTGTACAAACTTGGTAATTGTGATTATGTGATGATGGTTAACTTTATAATTAATGATGATGGTGAACGTGAATGTTCTGCAATTGTAATTTTTTGTTTTTTCATTAAATATTAGGGGTCTGAAGAATTTTTTTTTTATAATTTATTATTATTATTAATTAGTATTTTATTGTATTTGTTTATTTAAAAGATATAAGTTAAAATTGATTGATTTTATTATTATGATTCATTTATTTTAATGAGTAGAAAAGTAGTTTTATTTTTATTCCATATTATTTTTATATAATTATCACATAATCATTAACTTTGTAATTAATTTGACGAGAATGTTCTATCGTTGTAATTATTAGAATATTTTTTTATTTAAAAATGTCAAGTTGAAATTGATTAATATCAAGAACTGTAAGTCAAATTGGTTCTACAGAGATTCAAATTGGTTCTAGTTGAAAAAAG
>APFE031712523.1:20580-54594 GCA_000404065.3 Pinus taeda
TCCATTTGTTTTTATTGGTCTTATCATTTTGCTGAAATGATCTTTCATTTTGAGGCTGAGTTTGCTTAGGACGCTTATTTGGTTTAGGACCATTCTTTTTAGGATATGACTTCTTAGGATTCTTTTAATTTGGTTGCTGCTGGGCGGCTAACGCTTTCTTGGAAGAGTTTCCAAGATTAAGAAGACCAAGGTGTAAGAGTTTTTCTTGTTCTCTTATTAAAGAATCACAAAAAGAGTCAAAGGAAGGGGCCTTGTAGTCTTTTCCTTTACAAATGAAAGCTTCCCTTGTAGAATGGAAGGTGGAAACAAATACAGAGTAGGCTGGTCCCAACTTAGTAAGGATGGAATAAATAAGGTTACTATCTTCTTTCTTAACCTTAACACCTTCCAAGAGATATCTAAAGGTCTTGAATTTGGACAAGAAATCTTCAATGCAAGAAAAATTATTAGGATCCAATGTAAGCAACTCATTTTCAAGTTGATGGGCTCTAATTTCATTTTTAATCCCAAAAACTTTAGTGATTTAGTGATTTGTTCTAATCCCTTGATGGAGGAGCTGTTGCTATTTGTAGCAGCGGACAGGTATTTCTGCATTGTTTAGGTGTCAAGCATGCAGGAATTGTCCAAAGCCTCCTTTGGAAACTTGCTCAATTAATTAAGGAAGTTTTTTTTATGATTTAGCCTAAAGTCCAACTTCGGAAAAACATGTTAATTATGCTAATTAATTAATGTTGGCTATTGAGTTAGTAAAACAAAGGAAATGTAATTTTAATTACATTAGTGAATTTGTTTTAATCTCAACCATTGATCTCAAGTGGGTTAGGATTTAATCATAGCCATCTATCACTTTGGAGATTAGGGTTAGGGATTTAGTTGAATGATAAATTATGAAAGTAAGCCTAAGGAGAGGAGGGAGACACAATTTGAGAGAGTGATTTTCTCAGTATGATACTCAAGGCCAAGAAAGGAAAGTTGGCAAGAGATATTTATGTAGCAAGTTACTCCAACTCGGGTCATATATTTGATTTTGCAGGATTGTGCCACTTGTGCAAGGAGGTCGATTTGGAGGAGTTGCGACCTCTCAAGTCACAAATCCAATCATACAATGCACATGAGTTGAGCTTCAACGGGCACAAAGGGTTGTAGAAGTTGAAGGAGCAAGGCTGATGGTTGTGGGTTCGATCCACGGTTTTTGTGAGGGATGTATAGGGCATACAGGTGCACAATAATTTTTGGAAATTTGTTGTAGATTTCTTCTTGCTGTATAGGACATTTGCCCAGTAAGGGAGCCCTCACTGTTCTAAGAATAGAAAGTGAAGATCAGTTGGATGATAATTTTCTGCGTGATTGATTTCTTTTGTTTGCTTCCACTATCTAAATTTTTCCGAGTTAAGAATTCTGGTGTATTTACATGCAGTAATTGCAGAAATAATCTAGGTTATAAAAATCGCTAGGAATTAAAATCAGATTTTGGAATTAAAAAATTAACACGGTATCAAAGCTTCAACTCTGAAAAGGAAAAGTTAGAATGCATATAGGTTTACAGCAGATTTAAACTCTCATCAACAATTTTTTTAGGAAATTTTTTGATTTGGGAGATGGCCACAATCAGGTTAATATTTGAGGACATTGGAGGGTGGATTAAACTTAATTCCCTGGAAGGGAACGATTACATTGATCTTGATGGAGAATGGTTTATGGGAGTTTGCTAACACCAAACTCACCTTGCCTACAAATGTTGTAGAACTGGTCATCCATAACTAGAAGGATGTGAAAACCAAGAGATAAGTTTGAATGTGGTGAAGGGTCATGTGATTCCTCGCCTCTCTAATAAGAAGGCAAGGGAAATGTAGGAGGCTTTGGCGAAGTTTTATTTGAGCGATAACACAAATAGGAAGATGGTGTTGAGAGAGAAACCAAGAACACCAAGATGACCAGATCGAATATTGTGAGCATTAATGCCTTATCACAATAGCTACATTATCATCTATTAGGTCATATGTTCATTGTTATCTTACCAAGTTCACTTAGGTACGTGAAGGGTTGGCAAAAATAGGGGAGATCGTGATAGATGAGATGGAAGGGATAGTCGTGAATGGCTTCACCAAGACATGGGCTCCTTTTGTCAAGGGCATCATTGCACGAGAGCATCTTCTTGATTGGAATAGGCCATGACATGGTTTTGTCTAGGAGGAGATTCGGGAGGAATATCTAGGAGGCCAACAAAAGGGTGATGATGAGAACCTTGCTCTTGCCAGCGAGGAAAGAAAGGACAAAGGAAAGGTTAAGTAAAATATAGATGGAGATCCTACTTCACAGGTTGGAAAGAAGAAGGATTTGATCAAAGTGAAATGCTTTGTGTCCCACAAGAGTGGGAATTATGCTTCACAGTGCCCAAACAAGAAGGGTAAGGGTATGTATACCTCCATTGGCTTCAAAGATTTCTGCAAGGAGGCAAGGATCAAGGGGGAGTTGATGGTGTTTTACAAGCTGTTGTAACTTCAAAGATTTAGAATGCATTAGTTAGAAGTTCACAATACTTTTGTCGCTGTAGAAAAAAAGGAATTTTTGTCAAAATTTCCAACCTTTCCGCGCTTTGTTAACCATTGCGCAAGTTCCAAGGAGCATTGTGGGTTCATTATAGATCAATGGCTAAAAAGCTATATCGGGGGCCTTGGTGTGTTCGAATTTTAATAAGAGGGGGGCAGTTCGAAATAGTGCCCAAGCTATATACCACTAGGATTCACATCACAAAGAGTTATGTTGGCCATCCCTCCCTAAAAGGTTTTTGAAACAACGAGCTCTAGTGACATAAACAGTGGGATTGTCATTGGACAGTGGAGCACCACAATGAACAATTGTGGAGATGAAGTGGTAGACAAGTAGCAAGCGACCTAGTTGACCTCTAGGTGGCAGAACACTATTGACCCATGTGGCTTATGCGTGAAAATGATGTCAGTAGCAATTAATAAGTGGGAATTAATTTTTTATTTTGAAACTAATTTGGATTTGTCCAATTAGAGATCGTCGCGTGTCTAAAAATAATGGGAATAATTGTTAAAGGGTAAAAGGACCTTTCTTTGTCTAATTCCGTGCAAGTGAATTGGACGATTTATCTCCAGAGCCATTCAACAATTACACAACAGATAGTAGTAGACCAATGGGTAAAATTCAAATGCTTTCCTCCATTTCTTTCGAGCAAGGATGATGATCAAAGTGACTAAATCCCATCCCTCATACTCTTCTCAACCTTATAAATTTTGAAGACCTCCCATTAATAGATCGGGAGGAAGATAACCATGAAACCCATTTTGAATTTGACTTGTATGAGCTCAAGGGGTGGGCCTTTAACAATTCAAAGACCAACAAATCACCTCCTTGGTTTGGGAATCCTATTGAGCCCAATTCATTATTTCCTAGATCTATCCTTACCTTGAATTCATCTCCTAGTGTGTTGAGCATTATTTACCTTCCAAGCAAGCCATTATATCCAAGAATGTTGTCTTGTTTACTATTCACCCCTCATTTATTTAAGACATGTTAAAGATTGTACTGCCTAATCAAACACAACCCTTGGATGAGGATTTCTTGAGCCAAAGTTATAATAAGTTGACTTTTGAGGAAAATGCAATTGTTCCCGAATCTTTCCTAACCTTGAATGCCCAGTTACCAAAAAAGCCCCTCCATACCCTTCAAATATATATTTTGAAATGTCTAGATAGATCATATCCATGGTTTGTTCTGTTTGGATATGATGAGGATCAATCAACCATCCTTCCTTTCACATGCCAAAAATACATTTGATTTTACTTCAATGAATCTTTGGCATATGTCATTACTGTCTAGTTAGTCCACTATGGTATGACTTAGTCTTTTAGGTATTGGTCTATCCTTGTGTATCTCTTCCTTTTCTTTCAAGTTGACAAGTTTTCAAACCTACATATGCAAAATCAAGATCAAAATGGAAATGTCATCTCTATCATTCATTGGACTTCAGTTGTGAGAAAGCATCCCCAAAATTTGGGTTTTGCTGATTTGTCAATTAATTTTTATTAGTTGCATATTATTTATTGTTTGATGAGTTCCCTCTCATAGTATTTTGCAAAAATTAATAAGATTTTGTAGCTCAACCCACATACTAGAGTTGGATATTGGTATGTTTAAAGATTTTATAAAAATACAGATATATGGTTGTGAATTGCTTCCTTACAAGCTTCTAGTTTTTCTACCAATGAGAATATTTGCTCGAGTTCATGAGGCAGTGCCTCAACTTTGATCAAATTCATTTTGTATCAAAGAAACATCCATCCAAGTTTAAATTGAAGAAAGAAGTGGGACATGTTTTGGTTAATACTAGAGCAGCACAACAAAGAAGTTGGGGAAATGTTAAAACAAATGAAATTACCTCAAGGAGTAGTGTGGCCATATGATCCACACAAAATTATATTAGACATAACAGTTGAAAAGGGATCTGACCCTTACAACCATGTGGCTAAACCAGACAAAATTTTGCAAATAGAGATTTATGGGAACAAGATCCAATTCATATTACTCAAATTAGTCAAGAAGCAGGTGACACTTCCCAATCTCTTGTTTTGGGCACTCAACGAAAAGAGAAAGATCTAACAAGAGAATTTTTAGAGATACAACAAACATTCTCAATCTCAAAGACAGAGGATGAGGAGAAACAACTGCAAAAGAAACCTTTAACAACATGGAAATATGATAATATCTATTCACAGTTCATGGAGATTAATAAGAATCTTAAAATAAAGCATGCTTATTTAGAGTTTTGGAAATAGGGTTCAGGATCATCTCAGACTAGTTATTATTATGATTATTGAGGAAAATATTATAATTTTATTCAACCTAAGAACAGGGACAAAATTACATTTTGCAAATGCTTAAAGGCATTCAATCAAGATCAACCTTGCAGTGGGTGCCCATTATAAAGAAAGACATTATAAAAAACAACAATACATAATTTTTTTACCAGGTATGTGTGATAAAAATCACTTCCCCTTTTTTCCCTTTTTTTCTTTCTACCTTTCGCCAACGTCCTTGACTGGGGGTGGTTGTTACTATTGCCATCTGATTTCCATTCTTATGTGAGGGAACTTCTTTGTCTAAGTCCGAGCTTTCATATACATGAGATCTCTTTATGCCTCCTGAATCTTTTTTGTGTGGGCACTTATTCTTTCCACTGCTCTGGAACTATGATCTCCTTCGATTTCGTCCCCCTCTGGGTTGTCTTCCATTGATCAAGATCTTTACCCTTCACCACCATTGGCTTGAGTTTGTGCTTCTGAACTTAGTTGTTCTTCCTTGAGCTCTTCTTTTCTTCATCTGTGTTGTTTGGAAGCTGCCATCCCCTTTGCTTTGGGACTTGCCTCTTTTATTTTTTGGTGCCTTTTTGCTTGAGGGAAAGTATTCTGCGGATGCCTTTTTTGGAAACAACATTGGCATTTGAAAGCCATGTTCTCATGGTCGATTACCTTTGCCCACTGAAAATTTTCATGTTTTGTAAGAAGGTGATCAGGGAGACTCTTACTAAGGTCAATCTGAACACATATCTTAACAAAAGTAAAGATGCCTTTTGATGTTTTGAATGAGTCTATTTTTTAAAATTTTCCCAGGATATTTCCGATGTCCTCCAAGACTTGATGGTGCCAAAAGGGGAGGGGGAGGTTTGGTAACCTTACCCAGACTAGCATCATTGTTACCACCATGTTTGTTGCATCAAAATATGGAAACCACGGGGTTGTAAAAAGTCCGGATCTACACCAAACCATGTTGAAAAATTTCTTTTGGCTTGTGCCTTAGCCAGTGAAAACCTCAAATTGTCCTTTTCTCATGGGTTAGAATTAAGTTAGGATGAGTGTATTTCCAGTTTACTAGAATAATCATCAAGTTGGCCTGCGTAGAGTTGGAGCTTCAGTTAAGTGGAGTCTTCATCAATTTGACTACAAGATCGAGTGGCAGTGATGAGTTCAAATATAATGAGTTGGGACTTCAAATACTGATTGAAGAACAACGAGTTATGACTCCAGTGATGATTGGAGAGAGAATCAGTGCGACTTAGTTAACTTGTCAATCACAATTCGAGTTCTAAGTTTGTACTTGCCTAATTTAGCATGGATCAAATCTATAAAGGAAGGACAAAGGCACAAGTAAATAGAATTGTTTTGTGCATTGTTAAACACGCACATGGCAAAGACAAATAGGAAAAATAAAACATGAGAATACAATTTTATTAACAAATCATATACATTTATAGTACATGGTTTGACTGTTGGGTTTCACATCCCAAGGTCTTTTGGACTTCCTTTGTTCTATTCGGCTTCCACACTAACCCATTGAGGATTAGGTGTCCAACATTCCCCCCCTTAGTCCGACGGGTTATGTATGAGTCCAAGAAGAGAGCTGTAATACAAAATGTTCAAAAATGCATGGCAGCACTAGGCTATATGTGCTCTCTGAAATGTTGGTATAAAGGGTGGTGGTTTAATGATGACCACCAACACTGGAATGCTTACTACAGTTCTCAGAACTCTTCCAAAACTGGCAAGAAGCTGAAGTCTTCTGCTAGAGGAAGTGCTCCTATTGTTTTGAAGAGGGAAACCTTCAACCATGAAAGGGAGGTATCACCCTGCATAAAAGGGAGAACTTCAACTTGAATAGGGAAGTCCCAACATGTGATGGTTTAAGGATGACCAACAACTCTGGAATGCTTAATGCAATCCATGGAACTCTTTCAAAATTGGCAAGAAGATGAAGTCTTTTGCGAGAGGAAGTGTTCTCAATTTTGTTCCTGGAATTCTTCCGAAATTGGCAAGACGCTGAAGTCTTCTGCTAGAGGAAGTGTCCCAGATTACCAACTGAAGGCATGTTCAAGGGTATCTTTGTTTCTGGCTACAACTCTGAAACTCGTGTGGTAGGTTGTGGCTCAGGCTCGCTTGATGTGACTTTGAAGCTTGTAAATGACCATCATTCCCCCCCTGTCAGATACAAGGTGAGATGATGGAGAAAACTCAACTGCAAGACTGTTCAATACTCTAGAACAAGTTTTGACATGTGACTGGAATATCTTATTGGCCGTTGATGTCCATTGCCAAGAAGTGATCCATCCAAGATGAATCTTTGTTCTTGCAGGACGTTTGTTTTTGAAGCACTTGTTTGAAGAATGACCGGTTTTATGATAGTGCTTACATGGATGAAGATCAAAACAATGATCTTTCAGATGGCCAACTTGGTCACATTGTTGGCATTTCACAATCTGTTGTGGTTGCTATGGAAGAGAACCAGAATCTGAAACAGCTAAAGGTGAATTGTCATGAGGAGCAGGTGAAGATGAATCGTCGCGAAGAAATCCAACACTTTGAAATTGGATTGGTTTGGAGTAGTCTGGAATATGAAAGGACAAGTCCTTGTCATAGCCAAGACCAGTTTTGTGCTTGTTATGGACAAGCTCTTCCCAAGGTCTTATGATGGGCTTGGGAAGTGCAAGCTGAACTTCTGCATCTGCATGTAACCTTGCTGCTTTATGGGAGTCTGTTTCAATCTTCTGAATAGAAACAGGTTCAGAAAGAATCCTCTGTTTTAATTCTTCTTGCTGTCTCTGAGATTCGAGCTGCAAAAAATCAATTTTCTCTTGTGCATTTTGTAGACAGACCAAAATGTCTGTGAGAGAAACGTTGCTGACTTTTACTGTATCATGAGTAGTAGACAATATCAGAGTTTTGAGGAACTCTAATACTTCATTGATTCTGGCCATTTTCTCCAATGTTAGACTTACACTTTAAACCAACTATGAACCAATGTCACTACAAGGTATTCTCAAAGTTTTTTCTCCTAGAAAACTACAACAATTAAATGAGATTATTCCTTGAGGAATGAATAAAAAGCAAGATTTTAACTCTACAATTATTCTCCAAATCTACACACAACGATGGTTGGTTGCATTCATATACAAGGAAAGTATATTGTGCATTCCCAAACAATGAGACTCAAACGCTACAACAAATAAAATACTTGTTTCTCCATTATGAATACTCATAAATATATATCAACAAGGATGCAAGCTTTACACAGTCATCTATTCAAGAAATACAGTGCGCAAATTGAAAAGGAATCTGACCCAACCACTTGTATAACAAATTCAACTTCTAGAGAGTCTGCTACAACCCTAGGATTGCCTGTTATGCCAAGGGAATGATTGTCCACTGTTAAGTCTGCACCAGAACTTGATAAATTTAGTCCCACTAATTTGAAGGTTTAATAATAGCAATCAACAACCCATTCATCTGAGAATTATCTTCATGAAGAATTGTCCCCGCACTAGAGTTGAACTCGCCCCTTTATGAGACAATCTGGGTGCTATTCTTTTGGTAGCAACTTCTCTGGAATCACAACTTAAAGCTATTGCCTCCACCCCTGTGTAAGTTGAGGATTTGAAAAAGAGGCCTTTCACGCGGCCATCAATTCTTTTTGATCCCTCTGAAGCAGCGAACGTTAGTTTGGAAAGCGTTTATGATATTTCTCTCAGAGGGCTTGATGAACTCTCCACAATTGTGAGATCCTTTTCTACATTTAAGAAGAATTTGTTCAATTCAGAAAGCGTACAGATAGACCGAGAGCTTCAGAATAGAGAATACAATGCAAAACTAGACAAATCTATTGCCACATTCTTGCATTTACTGTCTAGATATTTGCTTCTTTGTAACCTTGCTCACAAGAAGCTGAGCTCCATTCACCTAAGGTAGGTTTTTACAGTAAGACATAGAAGTCGTTCTGAGTTCTTCATCTTCTACCATGGCCATGGAGCAGGGCCGAACCCAGGATAATGCCGAGGATGGCAATGTTCTGGTTAGACTATTGAGCTCGGATGGCAAAATTTTCGAGGTGACAAAGGCAATGGTGTTGCAATCGGTGATCCTAACAAAAGTGATAGGGGATATGGGTATTGAAGACCCTGTTCCTCTATTCGACGTTTCCAGGAAAATTTTGAAGAAGATTATTGAATACTGCATATATCATATAGATCATACGCCACGGCCCATGGAGACCATAAACGATATCGATGCATGGGATGTCCAGTTCCTGGAAATCGATCGTGAAACCCTCTCTGAAATTGCAATGGCCACCCACTTTCTTGATATCCCGAGTCTTTCACGCCTGGTTTGTCGAAAAATTGCCAAGATAATTAAGAGTTGTGAAACATCCGAAAGAGTCCGTTAGACGCTTGGCATTCCAAATGATCTTTCTCTGGAAGTTGAGGAGCATTCTAGTGCTTCAATTACATCATCCTTTAGTACAGATTGATAGGTCGATAATATGCATTATGAAATAATACATACTGGATACCAAAATATCAAACCAACTCAATCAGTGACGTGCAGATTAGTAATAACTCAAATCAACTACCAGTGGTTATAGATCTCACCATCTAATAATGTATACTTCAGTATCTTTTCCTGACAGGACTCCTTGAGCGATGACCCCCACGCGGTGACCTCCGATGAATAGTTTTGCATTGAAATGGACCATTGCTGAAGGCCCAATCAACATATGTTTTGAGTCAATAATTCGACTCCATTAAGATTCGTTATTGCAGCGTGAGCCTCCTTAAATATTTCATACTCAATTAAGGCATAGCCCTTGACGAAACTAGTTCTGCGATCAGATCAAATGCGAGCACCGGGAACTGAGATAAATATTCAAAGGCATTCAATGCATATAGAACACATAATTTGATTGTAGGGTTATGACACAGTGTGATAAGAAATGGAC
Source organism: Pinus taeda (assembly GCA_000404065.3). Classification (NCBI taxonomy): domain Eukaryota; kingdom Viridiplantae; phylum Streptophyta; class Pinopsida; order Pinales; family Pinaceae; genus Pinus; species Pinus taeda. Next base: position 30,370 of record APFE031712523.1, read on the forward strand.
TTCAGAATATCAACATTTCTTATTCTTGAATTTCTCTGGTTGATGTTGCTGCCAAATTGAGGCTCAACTCAGCCACTCCCTTGGCAGATGCTTTATGAGTATTTGAAACCTGCGCTCTAGCTCTCAATGATGTCAGTTTCTGCAATATGGGCAAAACATAGGCAAAAAAGGGAGTTACAAAGACAGGAATGCTAAAAATAGGGCTGGAGAAATGACAGAGGTTGCAGCTAGAATTTAGCTGAGAAAGTATTCATGAAATGCGTAAGTGATGGCAGAAATGACCTGCACATAAAGGCCATAAAACAAATGGCTCAAAGTAATTATGCAGGGCAGGAATACGCCTGCTCTGATACCATGTTAAACACACACATGGCAACGACAAATAGGAAAGATAAAACATGAGAATACAATTTTATTAACAAATCATATACATTTATAGTACATGGTTTGACCGTTGGGTTTCACATCCCAAGGTCTCTTGGACTTCCTTTTGTCTATTCGGCTTCCACACTAATCCATTGAGGATTAGGTGTCCAACATGCATGAAGGATTATGACAAGACAACCCTCATGAGTTAGTGTGAGAGAGCCTTGATTGTGGAGCACATGAATTGTGTCCTAAAGAATAGGAGCACAAGTGCACTAGGATTTATGAGTTGATTGGTTATGTGCAGAAAGGAGCCAAGGTTCTAAAAAGTAGGAGCTGAAGTGTGTTAAGAAATAGGGCTTGGAAGTGTGCTCGGAAATAGGAAATCAATGCAAGAGATAATGAGGTCAAGGAGGAGTAGAATTGAAGTATGACAACAGAGTTTGCAGAGCAAGTCAAGGAGGCACCATATTGATCAATTGTGTGTAGGAACCAAGATCAAGTTGTGATCAATGAAGGCAAAGATAATCGTATTACCTGAGATTTGTGTGAAAGAAACATAATGCTTTCTCAAAGAGACATTGCTTTGTAATAAATTCAGTTGCTCCAAGACAATCAATAAAATAACCACATCAAGCAAGTAGGTTTTCCCTGTTGGGTTTCCTGAGAAAAGTGTGTCAATTTGTGTGATGTGTTTTTATTCCGTTGCATATGAATTATTAAGAGACTCTATATCATGGTGAAGGTTAACTAGTTTTAATTATCGATTATTCATCTAAGTAGTTGAAAAGTTTCATGGAAATTTAACATGGTATCAGAGCAAAGATCAGTATAAAGACTAGTGCTAAGTTGATAAGTTAGGTTAGAGCATAAATTAGTCAGGAAGGCTAGTGCTAGAGTTTGAAGAGCAGAGCAGAGTAGTGCCAATGTTTCGTTCCTAGGGCTAAGGTCAAATCATAGTTTAGATGGAGCCTAATATTTCTATGCATGGAAGGAGCGGATATATGTGGTGTTGGAAGATAATGGGGTGATAGAATTTTTGAAGAATCAAATAGCTCCACCTCAATATCCCCAATAATTGGCCCAACATAACAAGAATGACAATACGATGATGAGGATCATTCTTGAAGGGATTAAAGACCATATTATTCCTCATCTCCATGAGAAGAAGACACCGTATGAGATGTTTAAAGCCATGTTAGATCAATATTAGGGTTCCTAGATGTTAGGAAGCTTGCTCTCAAAGAGAAGTTGAGAAGTTTTCAAATTAGGAAAGAAGAGTGCATCATCACACATATTTAAAAGTTCACTCGTATTCGGGATGAGCTAGGTGGTGTGGGCAAGACAGTAGCATAAAAAGACCTTACGAGACTTGCGCTTCTAGGAATCCATAAGTCTTGTTATAGTTACCAAGATGTAGTAAGTGGCAGAGAGAATATTCCCAATTGGGAAAGGTTATGGAGCGATTGTGTTCAAGAAGAGATCCAAAGAAGCATGAGAGCTAGTAAAGAAGCTCCAGTAGAGGACGAGGAGAACTTTGCCTTGGCAGGCAAAGGTAGCAGAGCCAAAGGCAAGAAGGGGAAAGGAGAGGTCCAGTTCAATCATAGGGGTGAGAAGAAGAAGGATATGAGAAAGATCAAGTGCTTCCATTGCCATGAGTTTGGACACTATGCCACAAAGTGTCCTAATCGAAAGGAGTCTAGTAAGGATCATGTAGTTGCATCAACGAAGGTAGATGCATTTTCTGCCTAGTTTGGGAAAGATTTCTCATTGATAGCTTGCATGGAAATCTCAACAGACAATAATGTGTGGCATATTGATTCAAGAGAATCCTTCCACATGACCAAGAACAAGAAGAATTTCAGCTACTTGAAGGAGGAGGACATGCAGTTTTAGATTGAGCTAGGAGATGATGGCATGTATGTGACTAGAGGAGTTGGTACTATCAATTTTCAGAGGGAGTTAGGTAATCCTCTCCATCTCATAGATGTTTTCTATGTTCCAGGTCTGAAACAAAATCTTGTTTCAATAGCTACCCTTGAGGACAAGGGTTATGATGTTATCTTCAACAAAGTTAAGGCTTATCTCTAACACTTAGCTTCTAGATGTAAGAAGCATATAGGTGCGAGGATGAAGAATATGTACTAGTTTGAGGTAGAGACAGGTGCAACCTTGAGAAAAAAGGCAGGAAGTGCACAAAATAGAGAAGTGATGGTTGAGGAGAGTAGAGCTCCGAGGGAGTCCTTAGAGCAAGAGAGGGTTAGAATACCTGAGAAGAAGCTACTCAAGAAGGAGCCTCATCCAGTATATCAGGTTGTGTCTCAGCTAGTTGACAAGTAGGTCGACCAACAAGATGACGAGGAGAAGAGACAAGGGCAAGTGGACGTAGCCATTAGTATGTGATTCCCAGCACAAGAAGAGTTCGAGCCAGGTGGGAAGACGAGCTGTTTAGGGGGGATCAGGAGAGAGATGGATCTCCCAGTACCATATTTAAATAGAGTAAGCAACCACTAAGATACACGGGGTACATGGCACTTATGATTGAGGTGATAGATGCACAAAGCATGGTTAGAAAGATCAGGTCTTCAGATCAAATTCCGTAGCAGGAAGTAGGGAAGTCTTTTAGTTCAGTGGGAGTAGCTACAACAATGGAGAATGTGGTAGGTGTTGGAGACAAATCCAGGTGGAAGAGGTTCTTCCATAAGTACCTTCCTTGCTAAGAGGGAGTGTTGAAAATGTAACGAGTAAAGGTCTTCTGGCTTGTGCCTTAGCTAGTGAAGACCTCAAAGTGTCCTTCTCTTAGTATGAGTGCGTTGTCATGAGTTAGACTTTAGTTAGGATGAGTTTATTTCCAATTTACTGCAGTATCCCATCAAGTTGGTATGTGTAGAGTTAGAGCTTCAGTTAAGTGGAGTCTTCTTCAATTTGACTACAAGATTGAGTAGAAGTTACGAGTTCAGATAGAATAAGTTGGGGCTTTAGTTATTAATTGAAAGGACAAGTTATGACTCCAATGATGATTGGAGAGATAACCAATTTGACTCAGTTAACTTTTCAATCATACCTCGAGTTCTAAATTTGTACTTGCCTAATTTAGCATGGATCAAATCTATAAAGGAAGGATGAAGGCACAAGTAAATACAATTGTTTTGTGCACGGAGGATTGTGACAAGACAAAGTTCATGAGTTAGTGTGAGAGCCTTGATTCTGGAGTGCATGAATTGTTTTCTAAAGAATAGGTGCACCAACGTGATAGGATTTAGGAGTTGATTGGTTGTGTGCAGAAAGGAGATGAGGTCCTAAAAAATAGGAGATCAAATTCGCTAAGAAATAAGGCCTGAAATTGTGCTAGGAAATAGAAAATCAATGCAATGGATAAGTGTTGAAAATTGCAACAAGAAATGTTAAAAATAACATCTAGAAATTCCAATTTAATTTGTCCTTGAATTAAATTGTAATTCTATTCTCATAGCAGCGTGTAATAGTTAATTAAGTTAAAATGACTTAATTGAATTAGGAAATTCAAGTTGGAAGTCTATCTAGAGTCATGTAGAGTGATCCCTAAATTTTAGGGGTCCAGATTGAGTTCTTTTGAGTTGTAATTAGATAACTCAGTCTAACTGAGTTATGGCTAGTTAAACTAGTTCTAAATGTTGGAGGAACTAGTAGAGGTCTAGTAGTGTAGTGCACCAATGCATCCCCAATACCATACTAACTAACTGAAGATTCACTCATAAATAAATCATGCATGTCAATTCACAGGAAGACACAGTTGATATTAGAGTTCAAGGACAATGTACTATCAGTGGTATAATTTTTCGAATTTTACAGATAGTGCATGCAATCAATTGAGGACCTATGTTTGGATTGCGCAATTACGGAGTGAGGATTTCTCTTTAAATACGGGGTAATTCTCTCAGGAATTGGGCAAGGAATCAAGAGCTTAAAGGCTAGGAATTTGGCTAAGTATTGGCCAAAGGAAGTCATTAGGAAAAGGACAGTAAATAATTGTGCAGGTCAAGCTCAAGGTTGAGCAGAGCATATTGTATTCACCCAGATTCTTTGACTAATTGTGCAAGGAAGTAGGGGCTTAGCAGGCAGCATAATTGGCTAAGTGTTGGCTTGAGCTAGCTTGTGAGGTGGAGAGTTAGGTTATACTTGTGTAGGAGTTGTTCAAGAGGAACAAGCATTGTATTTTCTTCTTAGATCTTCTGGTTAATGCAATATAGATAGTTAGGGTTTTTAAAAATTGCTTTCCCTAGATAAATATTGTGTTATGTGCCATTGATATTATTCCTCTTTCTGCTTATTGTTTTCATCGATCATTTTTGGTTTCCGCTGAGAAGAGTAGAGTAGATTCTTTTTTTATGTTTTAGTAAATCACATAAGCTGTTGAATCTACAAGTAAAAAGCTACATGGTATTGAAGCTATATTTGCAGAAATTTACATGGTATCAGAGCTGAAGACAGTATAGAAGAGAATAATTCAAAGTTGTCCTTGCAAATTGATGGAGTTATAGTTCAGGGAAAATTTAGAAGACCCTATGTGAAAACTTCTTAATGGAGCTAGAAGGTTGCTAGTGGGCAGATCAATGAGCCAATGTTTAGCGATGGAAAAGGAGTTGTGATCATTGATATTGGCAGATTAAGGAGCATGAATATTTTGGGCAGTGAGTTTGCAAAGCAGATTTGCAAATTTCTGTTGATTTTTTTCAAAAACAAATAGCGGATCTGGATTCCTTGCCAAAAAATACCAAAAAAAATTAAAAATCGTCTGAATCAGAGTTTGGATGAGGGAGATATTTTTGATTTAAAATCAACTATTTTTTATCAGAAATTTTTGCGACGGTGGGACAAATGAAACAAATTGGTGTGCGAGCCAAGAACCTGTATGCTTTTAAGGTACAAGATGCATGAAAATCCTTGAGGAGCAAGACAAAGGTTAGAGACTTGGTGGTTGAGAGGAAGAATGAATTACCTCTCAACATGTAGCCCCAGAAGAAGCCTCAGAACCAGTGTCAGAAAGTTGTGGAGCAACCACAATTAGAGAAGCAAAGAGGAGACTGAGTGGAGAGATCCACTTTAACAGAGAAGAAGCAACCTCAAAAGTAGACTCAGAAAGTTGTGGAGCAGCCACAATTGGAGAAGGAAAGAGGAGACAGAGTAGAGGCATCCACTCAAGCAGAGACCTCTAGTAGGGGGAAATTTTGAGCCAAGTGGGCAGAGGCAACACATGCAACCATGCCTCTAGTTGAGAGGTGGGGCGATGTGAAGTGATAGTTTCAAGAGGGCAGAAATTGGGTAGGGTCCATTGAGAGGTTTTGTCTCTTGGATCATTACCTTGCTACAGGAGCCCACAATGCACAGTAGCAGGATGGATTAGTGGTAGTTGATGCAATTAGATATCAGAGTGACAAAGGCAGAGGCTAGCAACAGTTAAATACTGTAGAGTGCAAAGCAGAGTTAACAACAGTGCAGATGGCACAGAGGCAGAGTCAACAAAAGCGCAGAGTTTTAAGTCGACAGAGGTAGAGCTAGTAGCAGTCGGAGACTTTGGTGACAAATGCATCATATTGGTTCAGTTCATAAGTTGTTGCAACAACAACGCTAGAGAGAAGTGTTGGATGTAGAACATTCCGAAGGTACTAGATCGAGATAGAGTTGAATTCCTTTCTTGTTGAGAGGGAGTGTGTTGGAAATACTGAGGGGGGGGGGTGAATCAATATTTCTTTTCAATTGTCATTTTTACCAGTTAGATCAATTATAGTTAGAACACAAAATGAACAATAAGAATAAATAATTTTATTATTATCAATAAATAAAGTACAATATTTGTGTAGGGCTCAAACTCTAGATAAAGACACCAATCTTCAATCTCCCAGGCTCTAACTTGTATTATACCAAACACCAAATTGGACTTCCCAAGGCTCCAACCTTGTCAGTTTGAGGCACCAACCTCTAGGGTTCCAACCTTATCTCTGGTACAAGCTCCAACCTCGTCTCTTAAGGACTCCTATCCTCTAGGGCTCCAACCCTATCTTCCAAGGCACCAACCTTGTCTCTATGAGGCTCCAACCTATAGGGCTCCAACCCTCAGCTTCAAATCGCTAGGATACATTTGATCATTGTTCACGACTCCCAATATCTTCTTCAACAAGCTTTGTTTATCTTCAGCAATGCCTTCTCCAAGTCACTTCATCAATGACAACCTTGTCTTCTTAGAAGGTGTCACCACTGCTCTTCATAGTGCCCAAACAAAGATCTTCAAGGTTATTCCATGAGGGCTTCAATAAAGAATCATGTTTCCAAGTGTACCTTAAAAATGTCAGTTCCAAGGTATGTCTTCACAAAGCTTCAAATTCTCTTCCAAAATTTGTAAAAATTTCTGTTTTCCCACCCCGGTTTTCAGTTTCACCTTATTTCTCCCATATAGTTAAATGCGCTTTCCCATATCCATACATTTAACAACTGAAAAAATAAATTTTTACTGAAAACACAAATTCTGGAAATTTTTTCAGAATGCTGGAAAATGCAGAAATAAAAAAACAGCAGCAACAAACAGTCATTTAACACATTTGAACACTGTGATTTTTGGTCAATGTGACCCTAGAAAAACCCCTACAACTCTTGGGGAAAACCAGTTTGAGAGCTCTGCTTTATTTCTGGAAAATGCCTTTTTACAGTGAGAAAATATTCAGCAAAAAATCAGCAACCAAATTTACAACTTATCTCTTTTTCCTGCCTCACAGTCAAGCTGGAAAACTGTTGTATGGATGTACAGACTGTACGGATGGCCGTATGGATTGTACGGACATACCTCAATTTTTGTGCAGAAAATCAGCTGCCTCGGTTTTTGTGCAAAAAAATCAGTTGCCTCGATTTCTGTGCAAAAACAAATCTGCCTTTTACTGTTTGCTCAGCAAAAATCTGCCTGCTTGCTCATTCAGCTGTAAGGATTTGCTTAAATGCTGCCTTGGTATGTGTGCCAAGCTGCTGCCTCCTTCTCCTTGTCCAGAAATTTCCCTGGCTCTCTTGCTCTCTTTCTCTCAATCTACTCATGAAAGAATGAATGATATTTTTCCTCCTTTTCCTCCCTTAATCCAACCCTAAGTGACTTTTGGGTGATACCTAAATCCAATGGCTGAAATAGATTGAGATCAAGGGCTAAGATTAAATGCTCATTTAAATCTCACTTTCTATTTTTTAATTCACCCCACTTTAATAAAGACCCACTTAGTCATTTATTTCCAAAGTCACTTTTCCTTTCTAATTTTTCATTGAATTTATAAAAGTCACTTTAAAATTAGACTTAGTAACTTTATCACTTAGAGTCACTTTTAAATTATATTTAACTTTATAAAAATTATAAAGTCACTTTAGGAGAAAAATTAAATTCTTTTGGACACTTTTCCCTAGGCCAAAGATCAAAGCCTTAAAGAACCACCTGTCCTCCGGTACCAAATTTCAACATTTATTACTCCTCTTGTTGGGTCCCCACTAAAAAAGACTCTCATGCTTAAAAAGGGCCCTTGGAAATTTTCTCTGGGCCAACATTAACAAGGTACAATTCCACCAAGTTAATTAGGAACTCTACTTTAACCCAAGAAATTATGGTGACAGGGCATTATTCAAATCAAGATTCCAAAGCAAAAACAATGCGCAAAATGGGAGGTTCAAACTATGGAAAGAAATGACACATAAATCTCTTCTAAGGCATTGAATTTGATGGGGATTGCTACTTGGGAAACAAGCATTTCTCTACAAAAACCTTATGCTCATTCCTTTTCATGCCAAGATCATTGGTTTCTTTTATTTTTGAAACCATCCAGAAGGCTTACGAGCCCATAAAACCATGCCTCTCTTGGAAGAAGGTGTCTCTTTAATTAGAGTTTATAATTGAATGTGTATGTTGGCTAAAAATTGCCTCTAGTTCTTTGTCAAAGGAAGCCAACGGCCAATCGTGTGCTTTCACCATTAAGGCTCTCCAAGCATGGGATTCAATATGCTAATGATATCTATGATGGCCCCTCCAAAATCGTGGCTCTCCTTAACCAAGTTTGAAAGGAAATTTGCTTTAGCTAATTTTGCTAAATTTGTATTGCATCACATCAAGGGGATAATTCATGCAATACTATTTCCAAAGTTTGGTATCTCGGTTCCATCAGCTCAACAATGAAACTGGCATTAGGGAAAGGCCACTGCCTTTATCAGATATATGTCAACCATGGGATATAGAGGTCTCTCCTCCAAGCCTTTTCTTTAAAGGAAATTAAACAAGATCGAGAAGTTGAAGCCCAAACACAAAACTTTGTTATTTCAACTTTCATAATATTTGAAACTTGCTAACGAAACCAAAAAGGAATTTTTTCCCTATTGTTTAGCTATGGGAGGAGTCCCTTTAAATAAGAGACTAGCTTACCTAGGCATGTTCAACCTACCTTGTCCTTAAAGGGAAGGGCATAAACCCTCAAGCACTTCTTCCAATTCTACTCTAGCCAAGAATGTGTGGGCTAGGGCACCTGCCCTTTATAAATGGTATATCCCAGCCTCTATCTCATGACAGGCTACTATTCTTAGAGATCACCTACCCTAAACCATTGAATTTGAGTTCCATGGATGCTCATCAAATCTATAATATTGTTTTTCTTTGGAAGAAAAAAAAAATTATGTTGTTTAATGCAAATTTATCATCACACAAATTTTCTCAATATGATGACATGCTCTAGGTACCAACTTGTTAATGTAGACCATAGTACAAATAGATAAAAAAAGGCTCAATATTAAACATTTACACAATTGTTGGGGTGTTGCATATATCTTTGTGCATAATGAGTAGGGTGCCACTTGACCTTGCCATTACACCTAGCCTGCCAAGGAGACCTAGTTTTGCAAGTTTCCAAAAAGGTTCCCATTACAATAGGATCCACCACTAGCCAAGAAGATAGATGTTGAAATTGTAACTATGGTCGGTCTTCATAATGTAAAATTTTGCATTGATGTATTTCTTTAAGCATGTTCTTCATGTTAAGAGTCAAAAGAATTCATTCAAGTAAAAAGAAAAGGAATTATTATCATGTCCCATTTGGACATCTAAAAGAGAAGAAAAATTGATTTTTTATATTATATTTAGGTCCCTCCAAAATGCCTAAGTTGGCCCTACAAGAAGCCATGTCAGTCGGGCTATGGACACACCCATTCGCTTTTGATGAAGACTATATATAGGTCATTCATCTCCCTCCAAAAGGCACCTCGCATGATGAAGATATATTTGTGGAAGCATACAAAATTTGAGGCTACATATCTGTGAAAAGGAAAGCGAAATTTTGAGGCTACATATTTTTGTTGTAGATAGTGAATTCTAAGGCATCATCTCTGTTGAACCATACAATGTTCTCAAGATCTCATTATGGAGTATAACATGTGACATGATTTGATGAAAATGAAGGAAATTCGACCCTTATTGAATACTGATGCAGCCTTCTTTGCATCTTGAAGACAATTGGAGGCACCTTATTCTAGAAGTCTTGGAGGGTTGACTTGGCATTTTGAGAGCAATCATCTAGTTATCACTGGCCAGTTTGTTTGACTCGAATTTCTCTTGTTGAGAAAGATTCTATAAGGAAAGGATTGTTGGGTTTTCCCCTTGTGGGTTTTCCCCTGGCCACTCGCCTAATTTCTGGTGTCTCTTGTGCATTATGATTTCTATTTTGTACTTGAATGGTTAAATTAATTTCTGGTGTCTCTTGTGCATTATGATTTCTATTTTATACTTGAATGGTTAAATTTGTTAAGGTATAATTTCTTGATCAAGAATTAAGAAAGACTAAAAGAACAATAACACCTTCACAAGTAATTATTAAGATCAGAAATTATAGTTTACAAACGAATTTCAACAATAGGTTCATGAGAGATGTTAGTTTTCTCGAAACCATATCAAGGTTAATGTTCAATAAAATTTCTCAAAACATAAATAAAATTAATTTCCTCTGGTCTAAAATTTTATAGCAAGAAATACTTTGGGTTCCTAACTCACTATGCACAGCAATAATAAACAAACAGTAAACCAAGAAGAATAAAAATTATTTTACCTTGGAAGCCCCAATGTGGGAAAACTAGCAAACTTGGACTCTTTATTTAGCTTCAGAAAATTGATTATAGAAAATATTTTCTTAAGAATTTACAACAATAGTTTACCTAGAAATTTTCAACACTTCAGCATAGCAAATTCATTGCACATCCCAGTGGAATTTTTCATGTATGGCCTGGCCGAATAGATCTAACCTACTCGCTGGAAATTGCCCTATACGACCTAGTCAAATCAGCCCAATAACTCAGTCCCCTTCATCCCAATCGATTTGCCCAACTTGCCCTGTCAAATCACTCTGTGTATACTCCTCTAAATCGACCCATACAACCTACATAATTCAACGTCCTCAAGCCTACTCGCTACCCTTGAAATTTGTCTTTGTGCTAATCATACTTTGCTATACCTTTGACTTTCTACCTTTGTTGAATGCCTAACTCTTCTGCCAAATCGAACTAACTCTCCAAACCCCATTTCCCTCTTTTATAATTTTCTAACATAATATCTAAAGTGATGGAGGGCTAGAATTGCATCTCCGGACTTGAGATTGTTGGAAATGTAACAGGTTCAGTCTTCATAATTATTATTGTACTCGTATCAATATGTATTTCATGTAAATTTAGCAAAAAGAATAGAAAAAATATTATCAATATTATTTCTATTAGTCAAAGCATTCTCTTCATACTTATAGGGTTTATTGAGTCAAAAGAAATTGTATTACGAGTCAAAAAAGAATATGCGAGTCAAAATCCCATTTGGACTTTCTTGTAAAAAAGGAAAAAATAAATTGTATTGAGTCAAAAAGTCAATTTTGTCATCTCCAGAGTAAGTCGGCCCTCCTAGACAAGTCGACCTAAAGAGGCACCTATTCGACCTCCTCCTGGAAAAGTATAAATAGAAGGTAGTTCGACCTCATTTTCTCACCAACCATCACATCGATTTTTGTGCAAGCAAGAAGAAGATAACTAGTTGAAGTTAAAGGAGAGAGAGGACAGTCAAAGGAGAGAGAAAATGAGTTGTTTTATTCCCTAGTCTTGTTCACACATGCGAGTTTTCTGAGGCAATTTATGTAGCATTGCAGGTCCAAAATTTTAGGAGATGACTAGAATTCTAAGATTTGACCAGTGTTGACTTCGGTTGACTATGATTTGTTGGAGGTGGCTTGAAGGCGGGACGACTTGGGTCTTTATTGCAGTATTGGTCTTAGTCTTGGGCCTTAGATATATTAATTTGATCTTATTCAATAAGAAGAGGATTTTCTTGGGTTTTTTTCCCTTGTGGGGTTTTTGCCCTGTCTTCGAGCCTTTATCTTATCTTTGTGTTCTTGTGTCTTGCGATATTCATGTTTTGTACTTTTACTAATTGTTTAATGAAGAAGAGAACATAAAAATTTAATAAAGAAACCAACAAATATTCACAAGCAATTATCAAGTAAGAGAAATCAACCATAATCTACAAGCATCTAGATTTCTCAACAAGGTATCAGAGGTAAGGTGAAGGGAAGGCAACAAGTTTGAAGATAACTTTTAGTTGCCTTATTTGAAGACATTATTGCAATAGTCATCTCTCTAAAAGGAAGATTTGAAGAAGACATCCCCTTAGGAGCTCTCTCTCCCTCTCTCTCTCAAATATATAATTGAAAGTACCTGGAATCATCATCCAGTTCTCTTCTACTAAAAATTACATAGAATATGACAAGCACTAGAATTTTGAAAATTATTGATATCCTAGAACTTAGAAGCAACAAAATTCTACTCAAGGTATTGATTCAAATCCAAATTGCTATTCTATGTTTTGAAGTCTGAGAAAAGTATGAATTTATGTGGCTTTGATTTTAGTTCAAGTCTGAGGAGAAATATTATAAGGAAAAGCATCTTTGTTCAGCGAAGGGCTAAGATTTTATGACTAGTGTGAATCTGAGGCACGAATCTCTTTGTAATGTGAGTTACATATTTCTATGATATGATCCATACATATGTTTATTATGCTTGCTACAAGAAAACTCTCTAAGATGCGGGCTACATATGTCTATGATTTAGGCTATACATATCTCTAAGATGTGAGCTATTGGGGGAGACATATTTCTAAAGAATACTTTATACGGTTTAAAAATAATTACTAGACCGAGCATTAGAGAAGTCCAAGCCAAGAAAAGAAGAACAAGACCTTTGTCAAGATCAAAAGCAAAATAAAAAAATATAAAAAAATTAGACCCTGTGATAGAAGCTATACAAATTTGAAGTTTACTCTTTGTTCAAGGTTCTTTGCATTTTGAAGCTATTCTCCAGACCAAACTATAGAAGGGACAATATTAGAAATACATTTAATAATGAAAAGTCTTGAGGTTGATTCGAATAAATCCAAATTCTGCGAAGCAATGTAAGGGGCCAAGGCTATAGAAGATGTAACTTTGTGGAATCCATGGAAGAATTAAGTAAAGATTATTTATGTGATAGATCAGTGAAAAAAACATTCAAATTTAATGAAAAGACAAGGGATTATTGTAAAGGAGATCATGCATGAAATCTGAACCATAGTTTACAATATTCTCTGTGATTTGTGGAAGAAGGTGAAGAGTACCTAGTGAAGTTTAAGTTTAAAGCCTTCTAAATCATCTATTTTAGCTCAAGATTGAGGGTCGAATCTATGAGAGTCATCTTTATAAAAGGATCATAGTCTTTCCAACAAGCAAAGTACTCCTTTGTGCAAAGACATCTGAAATCCAAGACATTCATTAAGACATCCAAATTTTTTAAAGGTTAAGAAATACATCTCGCACTATGTGGTAGAATCTGAAGGCACTAATTTAAAAAGAAGATTTCCTCTATACAACTATATCAAGAACAAGGAAGTATCTACAAAACTATAGCCTGAACCTACGATATTTGAAGGACATAACTGAAGTGTGTCATAAGGCTCGTCATATGCATTAAAATCTGAAATTAGAAGAGACCACAATCATTACTAGAAGTTGAGACTCCATGAAACAGTTTTATGTTTCCTTGTAACAAGGATTGTGACAAGGAATCTAAAGTATTTGAAGCAACCATGCAACATAGACTCCTATACATAATAGACGAATGAAGGACATCCTGAAGCCAACCTATCTAACATTGTATCTTGAAAGCTTGAAGGATGAAGGAATGAGATCAATATGAAGCCCTGATTTCAAAAGAGAATTCAATGCTAAATTTGATTATAGTGTAAGAAGCCTCAAGATGTAACAATATAGTATTATACTCGAAGGTGAAAGTGAAAAATAGGTAAAGTTAAAATGCATGTATAATCCATGTTCATTTGTGATTAATAACCTATGTCAATTATAGGATTGCTAATATGATGATCTAACGCTCTAGAAGGATAGCACTGTATATGTGTAGATATATTTCAAAGAGCATTGACTTGTTAGCATTTGAAGTTTTTTTGTGCATTCAAGGCTAGGTTAATAAAACCTAGGAATGAAATGAACAACATCTCTCATAGAAAGCTTGCATTTCTAGGGTTTGCATGCTTGTAGAATTTGCAATTTCTAACATGACGGATCTTGAGAAACTTGAAGAATCTAGGGTTTTGCAACTAACTCTCTAGTGTGGTTGTAGAAATCTGTAATTCTTAAAGTGGCATGTTTTTAAGACTTTGGTATCTAGGGTTTGTAAACCATAGCAAAGGTTTGAGTTAGGACACCTAGAAATAGAAACCCTAACTAATTGTCTACTATAATATTTTATAAAAAACCTAGATCTTGAAAATGACAAGAATGACATCATGTTGATATGAGGAGAAGGGTTGATGAAAGGGTCAAAATTAAAGAGGGAGCTAACTCTCCTCAAAAGAATAATTATTTTACACATGCTTTCTTTAGTTATTATTGTTGTTATTTTGTCTATGCACTATGTCTTTTGTTCTTTCATAGTCTTCTGAGATCAAGACAGATCTATCTAAGCTCAAATAATATATGGAAGATTTGGAAGAACGTAGCAAAGCACGAAGACAAGAAGAGAGTATAAATCAAAAGGAAGTCAATTAGATGGTAGCATGAAAGTAAGATTTAAAAGGGAATAAGTTTACATGTCTCGGCTAGAAAGAGGAAGTTGTTAGATCCTGAAGAGATACAATACTAATTGAAGTTTGGAGAGAATCCAAAGAAGTTTATGACCAAAAGAGAAGATGACAAATCAATGGCAACAAGACCCTTTGGCAAAAATTTGAAGAGTTTTGATATCGTTGCACCAACAGCGAACCAGTTTGATCCAGGAACACATTGATTGACAATAGTGATGATGATTGGAAGCTGTTGACGGAGAACTATATTAAGGAAGAAGGCGTGAATGCTTGTGCAATCAACCGTGAAGAAGTTTGGCTCCATAAGGTCTTAAAGAACTACAAGATGACATATTGACACTGCATGAGAATTGACAAAGAACCAGGAAGGTCAAAGCTTGTCATGATGTGACGCGTATATGAACCAAGCAACTACAACAAATCTCCATAGAAGAACATGTAGTCAGTGCTTTGATGAGTATTTTAAGACAAACTCAAGCTTTTGGTTGTTCCACACTATTTGAGAGGGGGTTAGGATTTCCTCCCTGGTTGAGAGGGAGTGAAGATGGACACTGTATTCTCCAGGTGTCATGCACTATGGCGAGGACTAACAGTCGTAAGCCTGATGAAGGCACTGGTAGGGAGAATTATGGATAGGATAAGTATCTGGGACCAGTACTTCTTAAGGAATTGTATCTGAGATAGTAGTTTCAAGAACCAATACTCTTTGAGGATAGGGTATCCAAAATAAGAGTAGTCTTGGGGACCGATATTATTTGAAGATAGGGTATCCAAAATAAGAGTAGTCTTGGGGACCGATATTCTTTGAGGATAGGGTTTCCAAGACAATAATAGTCCTATGATGCATACTTGGTGAACATTTGGATGGGGTATGTGCCTAGAGAGAGGCAGTGGTGGTGTCCAAATTTATGTGTCCCAACATTGTGCTCTGATCTAGTGGAGAGAGAGAGCTTGTTAGTCAAGGCCTTGCTATTTTGTTATTAACAATGTTGGTTATGATGATTCTTGATGATACTTATCAATCGAAATCCCTTCTTATGACAATATTTCAATTTGAGAGTATCATGTTGTGTCATTATGAATACCTCCCTAGTTAAGAGGGAGTGTTGGAAATGTAAGTAGGTTCAGTGTTCATAATTATCATTGTACTTGTATTAATATGTATTTCATGTAAAAGCAAAAAGAAGAAAAATAAATGTTTTATTATCATTATTATTTTTACTAGTCAAGGCATGTTCTTCATGAACATGCTTATAGGGTTTATTCAGTCAAAAGAAAATTTATTATGAGTCAAAGAAATATATTCGAGTCAAAGTACCATTTAGACTTCTTATAAGAAAAGGAAAAATATTTTTTTATTGAGACAAAAAGTCAATTTTGTCCTCCAAAAACTAAGTCAGCCCTCCTGGTCAAAGTTGACCTAAAGAGGCACCTATTCAAGCATCAATCTTCTTCCAATTGGTCACTAGTGGTGTAAACATGGGTCTACATTCCATCATCCTAAATCACTTTAGGATCTCAACTATATGCTTCCCCAAACCAAGGAGTATCTCTCTTCTACCACATCTCTAAGCCCATAAAATAATGCATCAACCCTAAATCCTTCTTGTTGAACTATAATACTAGGTCCCTCTTGCATTCTACTATGAGCCTCTCGAAAACTGTGAGAAATAAGTCTGAGCCTGAAGAGAGGAACACTCTTCACCTCGTCCTACTACTCCTACTTGGCCTGCTCATTCTACTCATAGTTATGTGTCACAATATATTGAGGTGTCTGTATTGTTTTTGTCTTAAGTGTCTCCTACTCTCGAACTTCCACTGTAGGGGAATCTATACTATAATACCCCGTAAAATCCCTTGGCTCCTCAAACCTCACATCTTTGTGTATCATTGCAAGAATGTAAAATCTATAGGTTTAAGGTCTAACTGTACCCTACAAGAATCCCCCCTTCGTAGTAGATTCTAATTTTGTTCTCTTTTTTTATGGAACATGGCAATACCAAACAACCAAAGATGTGAATGTGTGCCAAATATGGTTTCTTTCCAATGAAAGATTCCTCAGGTGTCAATCTACCCAACACCTTATGTGGACTCTAGTTTTGTAAATAAACAACAATGTTGCAAGCTTATGCCCATAGAAATATAGGCAACTCTTGGTCATGTGAAATAGCCTTGGTCGCTCCGATAATGGCCCTATTCCTCCGCTCTGCAACCCCATTTGTTAAGTGTTTTATGGAATTGTCAACTCTTTCTGATACCCTTGCATGCACTAAAGTCCTTGAAGGCATTTGAGTTCTACTCACCTCCATTATCAAACTTAAGTGTTTAAATATTTCTCCCTATTTGGTTCTCTATAAGGGCTTTGAACTCCTTCAAATGAAAAAAAAAAAGCCTTGTCCTTCTTTTTCAAGAGTGTATCCATGTCTTCCTATAGAAGTAATCTTTGAAGGTCGCATATAGTGGTATCCACTTGAGGATACTGCTGACATGGGCCCACACACATATGAGAGAATTAGGTCCAAAATGCCCTTAGTCCTAATATCGTTGTTCAAAAATGTGGTCTTGGCATACTTGCCCAGTGCACGACCCTTACACACATCATGTTACTCAACCCCGAACTCTGACAATCTTGTCACAATCTCCTTAAGCACATTGAGTGCTCCATGGTGCAGATGAGCCATCCTCCAATGCCACAACTTGCCCAACTCTTGATTGCAACTTACCAATAACAATGTAAACTTTGAAACGGGAACTATAAACTCAAAACGAGAACTCTAGCCAAAAAACCCCAAAAAAGCATAAAAACAACCTAAAAACAAAAAATGTTGACGCTGGAATACTGAAATGTTGGAAAATCTTAAGATTTTGACAATTTTTCAACTATGACATTATGGAAAAAATTTATGACTAAAAAAACTTTAAAAATCAACCCCTGAATGAAAGTCAATATACCAAGAGTGATTTCTTTCTTAAATGCTAAAAATATGATGACTTTAAAATCTTAGCCTAAGAGAACTTGACACATTGCAAAAAAAACTTAAAAGTCAACCATCAAATTGGCACACAATGTAGGCAAACTCGACCCACTGTGATGAAAACTTAAATATCAACCATGAAATTGACACATTGTGAGGGCAGACTCTATCCTTTATAACAAAAACTTTAAGATCAACAATCAAATTGACACATAATGAGATTGGATTGCTAGTCAAGGATCGACACAAACCCTATAGGAAAAATAAAATAAAACAAAATAATAAATAAATAGATAAATAGATAAAAATGGAAAATACAAAAGACAACAAAAATTTAAAAAATTGGAAAGAAATTTAAAAAATAATAAGTAAATAAAAATATATCTTAAAACATTAAAAATAAAAAATAAAAGCATGACAAAAAACAATAAATAAAACATTTGAGAAAAATAAAAATAATAACAAATATATATATATATAATATATATATATATATATATATTATATATATATATATATATATATATTATTAATATATATATATATTATATATAATATATATATATACTAATAAATAATATAGCACGTACATAATAATATATATTAGAACAAAAATACAAATACAAAAACCATGGCAAAAAATAACTCAAACATAAAAAAAATGTACAAAAAATAAAATTAACATAAAAAGTAAACTAAATTAAAATTTTGAAAAAAAAATATTTAAAACAAACCCGATTTAACAAAAAAATAAAAAATAGAAGATTAACGTAAAAATAAAAATAATTTTTGAATAATTTTAAAAAAAAAATACAAATAAAAAAAACACAAAAACATTATACAAAGAGATTTGATCATTTAGATCTTGAATCTGCCCACTAAAATAAAAAGACAAATCTTGACTTACTTGTCCGTGGCAGTGCTTTGTCCTCGGCCCCTTCAGTCCTCTTTTCCACTGCTCCTAACTGTCCTTTGCCTCCAAAAGCCACACAGTGATCAAATCCTTTGGTCATTGTCCTCTTGCGAACCCACCTAGCAGACTTTTCTTAATCAACTACTCGAGACCTTAGGATGCTCCTTTAACCCTCAACCTTCAAACTTGTTGTTCACAGCTCCTTTAATGAACAAAATTCGTGATAAACCCAACAAACCTCTTATACAACACAACAACCCTCTTTGCTTGCCTCACTGGCCTCCCCACACACCTGAGACACTTCCACACGTTCTGGCCACCAACCTGAGGTTTCTCAGCCATTGCTCTTAGGGTTTTGAGGCCTCTCGACCTCGCTTCTTCTAGGCCTGTGTTCTTACCCTCACTACATGTGGCCCTAGCTCCAGGGCACTTCTCTGCCCACAACCTCCTTCTAAACACTTTCCCTAACCTTCTTAAGGGCTTGGCTAGCCTCCTTTACCCCTCAGTCATGCATGTTCATCAACCTGAGGCTTCACGGTCGCCTCCTATTATGCTTACGACCCTCTCTTTATACCTCTACCCTCCTCTTGTTCATAAAACTAAGGACTAGCAGCCCTATTTCTCTACCCGTGACAGATCTGAGGACCCCCGCCTCTTTCTAGTGCTTCAATAGCCCTTTTCTAAAGCAAAAGCAGAGACCAAGCCTCCTCCTAGGGCACAAGCAAAACCTCAGCCCTCTTTGAGGGAGAGAGAAAGATATGGGCAGACCAAGACTGCAAACTCGACATCCTCCCTTCTTTTACACAAGAGACCATATCCTCCTCGTCCAAGAGTAGTTAACTCAACCTACTTCTCTAGGGTAGAATCCTTCTCCCAAAACATAAAACAATCCATATAATTCATCTTTCTCCTAGCCATGGATTCTTCTTGAGGCTCTCGGCTCTCTGTTAGGCTGCTTGTTCAAAACAAGAATGAGATTGCTATGATGTGAGAGCTCCCCATTGGTCCTCTCTTATTTATACTTTTCCCTTGGGGTTTCTTATGGAAAGTCTGAGATCCTTTAGGGTTTTTGTCACTTATCCTTTAATAATTAAATTAGAATAAACAATTAATTTTCTTGGGTCCAAACCCACATCTTTGAGTCAAAACCCCAACTACTTGGGTAACTTGCCTTTCCAACATAGTCCACCAAGCAACAAGCAAGTAATGATGTTATCCCTTGCCATATGGTCTCGTCTCAAGCTTCCGTAGCCTCCTATAGATGGGTGGACCCACTCTAGCTTCTTAGTGTCAATCCCCATGTCTTTGGGTTGTAACCGTACCCTAGATGACTACCATGACTAGCCTCCTTGTGTAACTAGTGTGGTCAATGCTTGGTATTTATTTACTTAGGCAGTTTCCTGTAGTCTCTTTCATGGACAACACATGTAGACATTATGTGAGAGTTGGTGATTTAGTTGTGGCCAACCCAATTTTATCTTTTTGACTCTTGGGTTTGCTTGTGGAAACTACATTTGCAGCCCTCTTTTTTATATTAAAGCCATATGTGTATATCATTCCTTTAACGGTTAAAGGAATCTTTATTTAGAAAAAGTATATAAACTCCACTTCATAAACTGCTACCCAATTGAAAACCACCTTGAAATCTTTTTGACTCTTGGATTTGCTTGTGGAAGCTACATTTGCAGCCCTCTTTTTTATATTAAAGCCATATGTGTATATCATTTCTTTAGCGGTTAAAGGAATCTTTATTTAGAATGAGTATATAAACTCCACTTCATAAACTGCTACCAAATTGAAAACCACCTTGAAATGTTTTTTGCTACCTGTACAACCATCAATGCTCATAAAAGGAGATTGCAGGTAATTTATAATCCCAACGACGATGGTGAAATCAATGAAGAATCTGTGATTCTCCAGAATCCTTTTAAACAGGAAATTTCCAACAAACCAATACAAAACTTTCCTATAGATGGAGAATGGATTTACAGAGATGGTAAGCCTGGGAATACAGTACCTCAGTAGACAAATATTTATGACATCTCAATTCCTTCACTAGATGAGAAGGTGAATGCAAATGTTTTCAATGATCATGTTTAACAAATTTAACATGAGAAATCAGAGTAGTTGGTGAAGTTAAAGGGAACCACGCTTTATCTACTCTATAGTTCTTCATGCAAGTTCATCATGTGAGTTCACTCTATAGTTCTCCATGCAAGTTCATCATGTGAGTTGTCACCAGGAGAACAACTAATTAATGATCATCACTGACGCTTATTCATTGTTTCCTAATTGCAAAAATACACACATCAATCTGAGTAAGTCTTTAGACTCCACTCTTTTGAAAAATCAAATGAAAGTAAGGACAAAAGAAGTAAAGATACCTTACTAGTTGTTATTTCACCTCAAGCTGAACAGATAAAAAAAATTAAAAGATACATTAGCTCAGCAACTAAAAGAAATGTTTTCAACTTGCAGGCAGCACCTTTCATAGAAAAAGAATGGGGGGCAATAATGTCTCTGTTAGGATTTGAACACTGGTGGGTGAATAAGAAAGGAAGGACAAAAGAAGTAAGATGCTTTACTAGTTATTTCACTTCAAGTTGAACAGCTAAACAAAATTGAAACACACATTAGCTCAGCAATTAAAAGAAAACAATGTTTTCAACTTGCAAGCAGCACCTTTCATAGAAAAAAGAACAGGGGACAAGAATGTGTCTGTCAGAATTTAAACAATGGCGGGTGAATAACAACACCCCCAATTTACCAACCAAGTTGACTCTCACTAACAAAAGAGGGAGAATGTTCGATACATGGGCTTCAGAGAAAGCAATTGAAGTTGTGGATTCAAAATCAAAGCCAAAAAGAGGGATAATGTTTGATAAATGGGCTTGAGAGAAAGGAATTGAAGTTGTGGATTCAGATTCAAAGCCAAACATTTAGAAGTGGATGATGATCTCTAGGAAATAGAGAATCAAAGGCCAGAGGATGCTATGGACTCAAGTTTAAATTGACTACACTAAAGAAGAGGATGATCTATGAAGTCAAATCCCAAGATGAAGTAAGAACATAGAAGCACGACAGAACTAATACCATTCAGACTAGACAGAAGAAATCAATTCAATCAATCATTGATGATTTGAAGATAAAAGTTAAACGTAGGAAAAAATGAATTAACTAGATATTGGCATGGCACTAGCGGAAGTAAAGACAATAATAGTTAGATAGACTACATGAATCCCTTAAGGAGTGGGGCTTCCAGAGTAAAATGCTCAATGATGAATATAAGAATATTAGGGATGCGAAAATTGGAAAATTAGTTCTAGATGTTGCAAAACTGAAAAGAACCTGCAGTTGATCCAAAGTAGTTTTCTCATGATGTGATTGATTTTGGACTAGAAACTAGATGAAGTGTAACATCGCCAAGTACTAATTTACAGGTGGCTGGATTGTCAGCTCTTGAGATGGTAGTGAAAGATTAGATTACGTCTTCATGGATGGGCATCCCAAGCATAGACGTAAGCAAGAATTTCCTTGGGAAACAAAGTATATGAATGAACTTTTAGTAGTTTCAAGGAAACCACAGTCGAGGCTTCTCGCAGTGGTTTACTACAATGTTTATTATGAAATAACTACAATGAAATTTATTCACTAGAACAAACATAGGTGCAATTAAAAAAAACATGAGGCTTCAAGCTTCAAACTTTCAAGTATATAACCAATCGTATAAAGAATGTTGTTTCTTGACCCATGTCGGAGACTTCTCAACTTATTTGGCAACTTGATGAAAGTGGTTACAATTATTCATTTCAACTAAACTTGTCCAGAATTTTGAAACCCTGGGAAAGGTCATCAACAAATGGTCGAGTAGCATTAATTCCTTATTTCCTTCATGAATTGATGTAACGTTATGAAGTGGACCAATTTGTCTTATCCCATGTCTAAAGAAATTCGCTTCTTAACCTCTTTCAGTATTTTAAATTTCAACACTATTTCAGAATAGCATTTCAGTCATTCCATAATATACATATGCCTCTAGTATATATGAATACACAAATGTCTACCAATAGGGTAGACACATTGGAAGAAACTCTATAATCAAACACCTCTGCAAAAAACTTGCTGAAACCATTGTAGAAAAAGAGACAAAAATGTATTGAAGAATTAAGTAGATATTTATTAGAGACGCATAAACTCTACAAAGATATTTTGAGCTGACTGAAATTAGATTGCCATGCTACCGACTGTGGGATATTAGTTCAGTTCTAGTGTAGCTATGGCATCCTGCCCCTTTATGCAATTGCTACACAGATTTTCATCTAAATCTTGGCCCGAACCATTTCAATGTCATATGAACCTGTTGTAATTGACAAAGATTAAATTGGCAATCATTTAGCAATGGTCTCTCTCTTTCACTCTATCTAATATCACAAAAAGGTCCAATAGCCCGTAGAGAGTTGTGCAAGATCTATTTGTCATTGTGATTGAGATCGATATATTTGCTTTCAATGAATTTTATTGTGTTCGGAACTTAGCTGTGTATTTATTCAGTAGATTAGTTTTTGTTGTAATTGAAATCGACATATTTGCTTTCGCTGAATTTTATTGTGTTAGGAACCTAGCTGTGTATTTATTCAGTAGATTAGTTTTCTGCTAGGAATTAATTACCAAGTGCTAAGTTCGCAAGAATTCTAACATGCTATCAACCTTGAACCTTTGAAAACTGAGCATGGAATTACAGGAAGCCAGGGTTTACATAGGATCATTGGGCCAGGTTCAGCCACAATCGTGCAAAGGAGAGGAAAAAAACATAATTGGCCAAAGGAACTCAGCTCTATAGTGGTACAAGTGGTACAGACCCGAAGGAAAAAAAAAGTAGGGGCTAAAATTATAAAGGTTGAATAAAAAAAGGGGCATGGAAGGACGGGGGCGATGGGCAGCTGACAGGCCCGACAGCCCACCCACCCACCACGGGGAACTAGCCACCAGGGCAAATCTACACGATGAGAGCCACCAAACCGGCAGATCTAGTTGGGGGTGACAAAATTGTGGAACAGCCGCCAAAGAAAGGGTGGCAACAAAAGCAAGAGCCTCAGAAAGTTGGCGGCAAATCGGAAGCCCAACAAGCAACTCAGGCAACATTGAGCTCATCAGGAAGCAAGGGCAGCTCGCAGTTACGACAAGAAGGATGCAAACCAGCAACAAGAAGTGACAGGGGTTGTAGGGAGTTAATGGTGGCATAAAGAGCTATTTAGAGTAAATTTCAGGAGATGACTAGATTTCTGAGATTTGACCAGCATTGACTTATGTTGACTATGATTTGTTGGAGGTGAATTGAAGGAGGGCTGACTTGGGACTTCGTGGTAGTATTGGTCTTAGTCTTGGGTCTTGGATATCTCACTTTGATCTGATTCTATAATAAAACGAATAGCCACCAAAGAAAAGGGTCACAACAAAAGCGAGAGGCTCAGCAAGTTGGTGGCAAATCGGAAGCCCGACAAGCAACTCAGGCAACATTGAGCTCATCAAGCAGCAAGGGCAGCTCGGAGCTGCGACAAGAAGGATGCAGACCAACAACAAGAAGCGACAGAGGTTGTAGGGAGTTAATGGTGGCATAAAGAGCTATTTAGAGTAAATTTCAGGAAATGACTAGATTTCTGAGATTTGACCAATGTTGACTTCTGTTGACTATGATTTGTTGGAGGTGGACTGAAGGAGGGTTGACTTGGGACTTTGTGGTAGTATTGGTCTTAGTCTTGAGTCTTGGATATCTCACTTTGATCTGATTCTATAATAAAAGGATTTTCTTGGGTTTAGGATTTTCT
>APFE031712528.1:0-31041 GCA_000404065.3 Pinus taeda
TGTTGCACTTTTTTACTCTTAGTAGATGTTAGAACAAGTAGAGATAAATCGTTTTTGCTTGAAGTTTGTGAGTAGGATTAGTCATAAATGGTACTTTTATCTCTTGGCCATTTCTGCTTATACTCTTTAAGTGATTTACAGTTTTCAGTTGTTTATATGTTATTGCATGAATGTATGGGTTACCATTTGGCACTTCTATACGGTGGAGTCATTTATTTATGTCTGACATATGAATAACTTATTATGCAATATGTTGCTCACAACTGTTTTGCCTAACTTCTTATGCAAAGTGGTTTGTCTTAATTGATTTCTATTCTTATGATAGTTGAATGATATTTATTACCAGTTATTGTTTGAAATCTCTTTAGATTTCATAATAGAAGATATACATCCCGGGTTAGTGTAGATTAGATGTGTTGTTTCTTATTAGATTACAATATCATAGAGTTAATTTAAGAATCTAAATTAAAATAGCTTTAAAGTACTCTTAGATTAGCATTATCCAACTCTACACACACACACACACACCCTTACATTGGGAAATTGGTCCCATTATCCCCAGTCGGACCCACTATACCAAACGGATAAGGAGCTACCAACCAAGGTCCGGACCAGGTGGGTATCCCCCTTGTTGTGGACCAGATTTTCGGGGGCTTCAACATATTTGGCGCTAGAAGGAGGGCCTAGACATAATGTCTGTTGGAATGATTTTCAATTGTAACATTTGAATCTGGATGGCTACTCACAAACTTCCCATTTGGAGTTGCATCCATATTCCTACCTCTTCCAATACTCCACCTGAAGTGGTAAGACTCTTGTCTCAGGTAAAATTCAATGGTGAGAATAATTCTTCTGCTTTTAATCATGCTCTTCAATTTATTCAAAGAGTTTCAAGTTATGATGTTCAAAGAATTGATGAAGGCGTTTTATGCAAAATTTTTACTCTTACATTCACGGTGGAAGCTAGAAAATGGTGCAGAACCCTCCCAGTTGCATCAATTCACAGCTGGGACCAATTTGTCAAGACTTTCATTTTTGAATTTGATTGGTATGACTATGACCAGGTATATGACGAAATTTATTATCTACGAAAACAAGATGAATCTGTTAGGGATTTTAATATGTGATTTCATCTTAATTGTCTAAAGTACGATCTTGAAAGTGAACTCATAGATGAAGAATCTCTAGATTATGCTGAACACTCGCTGCCTCCTATGTCTGATCAAGCAGAAATTAGTTCGAGTTTTGTCTCATTTCTTTCTAATGTGAACGAGAATTCCAATTTGAATATACAAATTGCTCATAATTAAGAAAGTCCCCAAAGCTTAGGAGTCATCCATGCTCTAATACAAGAAGACAAAAGCGAGAATGCTGGAGGGAAGCCTGCCTTGGAACCAGGAGATGACTTTGATACAAGGTCAGATAATATCGTTGCAAATCAACAGATGCACATGCCAAGGTTAGAACAACAAACTATTTCTCTTTCAAAAAGTATCAGTACACAAAGGTATGATCTAAAGCCCGATGTCTGTGATGAATCTGATAAACAAAGATTTTTCCATGATGATATTCTCAAATGCATTGTTTCATAATCACATTTTTCTCTTTATCCTGATGTTTTTAGTGATGATAACTTTTCCCCTCTCAATATTAAATATATCTCAAAAAGCGTAAAGGATTATTCAAATGAGTCATCATTAGGTTTTCAAGATAAAGAGATAGCTATAGAACATCCTTTGATTATTTTCAAACAAGAACCACTTGACCTTCCTTGTCTGAAATTATATGACGAAAAAGAGAAATCTAGGGAAACCTGTAAAATCATTTATGATGGTTACTTTGCCAACGATGATGTTATTGATTTATCTCAAGTAACCCATCAAAACTCAAATGATGAGAGATATTCTAATTCAAAAATCATATCATTCAATCCTCATTTCAAAGCAAAAGATCATTTGCTTGATTTTACTATCCAAGACAATACCCCGATCTATGATTCATATCTTGAAGAAACCCCCATGCCTGTTCACAATCATAACTTGTCTTCTGATTCACAACACGAGATTCGAAATCACTCGGATCCCATAAATCTGGCCAGTTCTTGTGAACAACAAAATATTCCAAGCCAATCCCAGTTGTGTTGTAACATGATTTGTACAGATAATCATTTCTTTCTTTCTCACTTGCACTCATTTTGTACAAAATCGGATTATGTTTTAAATTTTCAGACTTTTGATAGATTACTATGGTATGTTGAACACCTTATCAAAGAACATCCAAAAGACGAGCTACCATTTTGGAAATCTAAAATGTGTCAAGGAAGTTTAGAACTTCCTCTATTACAAGATCATCAATCCATAACAGAAATACATCCTCATTTCTATGATCCAATAAATATCCAGTTAGAAAGAAGTTTTCATGAGAAACAAATTTCGGATAGAATTCCAACTGAAGTTATACATTCTTATTCCACATCCGACATTAACAGTCCAAGAAAGGTTCCGTTCTTAACACTAATGTTGGAAAGTTACATACGTATAGGAATAAAAATGAGAAGATGGCTCCACTGGAAATATCATTTCACCTAGTCAAATTTTTGTATATAGTTAGAGTAGGAGTAGGAGTAATTTAGTTAGGTTATTAGGTTTACTTTTAATAGTTGGTAAGAAAAATAAGAGAAGAGGTTATCCCTATTCTCTACATAACCTTAAGGAATGTATACCTCTCATTTCGTTAAATATTTTTCTCAATAATACAATTTGCTATGGTTAACAACATTTGTCATTTACTAAAGTCACCTTTTCTCTATCAAGATTTGGAGCTTCTGCTTCTATAAACAACAAATCTTTTTGGAAACTTGATCTTTATTATCAATAAAACTTTAACTCAGATATGATACTAGTTTCAACTCCAAAAAAATTGAAGAAAGCAATCTTAGTGAAGGAATTGATTTACGTCAGTACAACGAAAGGCATCAATAACAAAATAAGGATTTTCTGTAGAAACAACCATTTCAAAAGAAGCTCTATTTTTGTCGTCCAGAACTTTCTTAAGGAAAAAATTGACTTCCTCCCTGCTGAAGGAAATCACAACATTTAGATAAATAATCCGAGAAAACACTATATCTCAAAGAATAAGAGGTCTCATGATGAGCCGACTTATCATCATCACAGATATTATAACTTGCTGACTTTGCCAATACTGTCCACAAAAACAGGGCAACGACTCAAGATTGTTTCAATCAAAAGACAAGGGGTCTCATCACGAGCCAGCTTGTTTGGCAAAAGTGTAAATCAAGTGAATGACTGTGTCATAATTTGGCCACCAAACCAAGACATTGTTCTTTAGAGAATAAAAAAAAAAAAAAAAATTGTCAAAATGGGTTTTTCTCTGAAAGGTTGAAAATAACCTTAAGCGAGATAAAGGATCATTACTGGGTAATTGGTAACCCTGTCAACGCTATGGACACCTGATGGCAGCAGAGGCTCTACCTATGACAAAGAAGCATATTTAAAAAGGACTGCTATACAGAGAAGAATTTATTTTAATTTTTATTTTAAGACCAAGTAAGGGCTAATGTAAATGCAAGGACAAGCTAAGGACACAAGTAATTAAAATAGAAAGGGGTTGAAACAAAATATAATTGACAGTTTGAGGTATCATATGTTTTATCTTTCTATAATAAAGTTCAAGTATTCTGAGAAAATTTTTGTTTTCGGAAGTTTGAAAAATGTCAATAGAAGATCAGAGATAATTGGTTCTCCCAAGTGAATCGCCAATTGTTGTGGCCAACAACAACCCCCCCTTGTTCATTTAAGTGTTGTCCAAAATACTAAATGAATGGGGGACCCTTAGTTAAATCTTTAAGAAAAAAACAAGTTTTTCCTTTCTTCAAAATAAGGTTACCATCGTAAGCTTAGAAAGGTCTTCTGAATATTTTTAACCTAAGTCTACGATGAGGGAAATATTTTAAAAACTGCGTTGCAAAAAAGATAAGAAATTCCTTCATTCCCCTATAATATCAGTATGTGCAAGACCCTCGTGTTAAGAATAACATCGCATCACAATGAAGTAATGCTCATCAGGAAAAACTTCAAGATCTACCGATCTGCGATAACACCGATCGCAATATCGCATATCGCAGGAATAAACTGGCAATATTTGGCAAACATTAAACTTCTGCGACCTGCGATGTTGCAACCTGCGAAGTTGTGATCACTCTGATGGTGCAATCTGCATTGGTGCAATCTACGATCTTGCGATTTGCGATTGGCGTGATTTGCGATGGCACGATCTTCAATGTTACGTAAGAAAATCATGAATCACTTAATAATGAGTCCTTCAGGCACGCCATTCAAAGAAAAGCCACTTACCATAATCTGACTCAAGATCATGTGCTTTTAGTGATAGTAAATGGATTAGTTGTCAGTTAATAATGAAATAAAGATGCGTGCTTTTGTAAAGAATTACTTCACGTAAAGTGTCATATTTGATATATCTGTTGCATTTAAAACTCTCCCATCACCTTTCTTAATTAGTCATTTCCACTTCACTCATAATCTGCAGGAATGATTAGCTAAGATGATTCAAAGCCAAATGCAGGAGCAAATGGGAAAGAAACATAAAGCTCAAGGCTCCGAGGCGAAGGAAAAGACGAAGGAGATGGCGCCTTTGTATACAGACACTGCCTACAAAAGAGACGCAGGAATTTCGACGTGGGAAAGCATGTACAGGCTGTTGGAAGAAGAAAATCCTAGAGTAATGAAAGTTGATACTATTGCGGGCTCACAACGCTCCTCCGAGGCGTCCTTGGAGGAGCTAGCATGTTCATTTCTTCACCGAATAGTAGCTAGACCCAAAATTCACCATATACAGATATGATCAAGTGGATACTTGACAATACAGAGTTGCACAACAGAAAATTCAAGATTCAAGGACATGGGCTCATAGGTTCATTCGCCGTGCAAGACTTAAAGCTTATGTATCACCTTCCTGAACCACAAACAACTTACAATGCACAATTTGTCAAGAAATTTGCAGCAGAGAACCCAAACCTGGCAGAGACCACTAAATATTGGTCTAGAAAATAGGAGCCGCTCAAAAGGACAAAAACGGTATGTACAACACTGGTTCCCTCACCTCCCCCTATTGTTTTGTTGCGGCCATGCTTTGTAGACTATTTGGGATGCCGGACATCGATAAATTTTTGTCTGAATGGCTACCACTAATAGACACTGCCACAAACGCCGATATTATGGATTGGGCCAAGATATTCTCTGATAATCTATACACGGCTGTTATGAATTACCGTTCTAAAAGATCCTTGTTTCAAAGGGTCTATCCTCCTTTTTATCTGTCTGCGTATATTATGGATTCTATTTGTTATGTGTCTAAATTCCCCACTATGGTTGAAATGGCTACCCGGACCGTTCTTCATGTTTATCATAAGTGTTATGGGATTCTCAATTCGTCCCACACTTCTATCAGATTTGTCACGGGCTTATCTTACCCCTATATAGAATGATGTATGATGAAGAACCCCCGAGGTGCTCACCCGAGGCACAAATAGACATCATCCCCATCGCAAGATGGTTCGGGGAAGAATGGTTCACTTATATTAGAGTGTTTGGGAGCACTGTACCTCCACATGTCCTACCTATATCTGTACCCGATAAACTTTTGGCTCGGAAAATTACCTATCAGACCTGCTTAGAAGGCGGCCTGACCAAAGACCTAAAAGACAAGAAGAAGGCCATATGGCCTCAGTTTCCTGTAGCTTGTGGGACCTTCTCCTTGTTCGATGTAGGATACGCTTTCACCGAAGTGGAGAATATGACATGTCTACAATTATTTAAATTCCCATCTCGACCATTTGACCTCAATAATGTTGCCCGCAATTTCACAACGTGCGTCAAAATAAAAGTATTCGTTGGAAAGAGAGATTTGTTTGATGATTTGTTTCAGGGTAGAAGCTCACTCCAGGAATTTTTGCGGGAAGCTCGGTCGAAGTTGTCTCCAGATGACCTCCAAAGATTCATGTTGTACAGGGAAAGAAGGCTGGCCAGTGTTCCTCTAGAGAAGCTGCAACTGCCTGCAAGAGAACCAACTCCCAACGTCAGCCTCAGTGGAAACTCTAGCACATCCAGATCCAAATCTGACACTGCCCAAGGAGTGCCTGAACGTTCTAAAAAGTTTGGAAGTGACCAAGAAAAAAGTGAAGAAACAGCTAAAGATACAGCTCAGTCAAGTGCAATGTCGGAACAGCAAGTTATCGCCTCCCCGCCAAGAGATGTCCCCCCTCCTGTCATTAAAGCGCCACTCCTCACAAAAGAGCTATACAAAGAATGGAAACCTTCAATGAGCTGATCAGCTTTGAAGGGCAAGCCCCAAGAACGCCTGTGAACAATACACACGTAACACAAGAAATGGTTTCGACCATAGTCAGCAGTGTCAAAGAAACGGAGCATATTCATATCGCTCCACCTTCTGAACTTCTACTTAATGTAGAAGAAATTCCCCCACTGGATGTATTCTATAGTCCCCAACATAAAGCAGTTGTAAGGAGACAAAGGAAGAAAAGAAAACTAGAAAATACACTGTCACAAGATGTTGAACATTTGGACGTCTTATGGAAAGACCCCAACAATAACCCGACAGAGAATCTCACGAAGTTGTCTCAAATCGCAGGAGCATATGCTTCTGCAACTATTGACAAAGCATCAGAAGTTCAGAAACTGTTGAAAGAACAAGAAAATCAAATACAGCTACTACAATGACAGTTACAACAAGCCAATGCTAGTGTTGAAGCATCCAAATAGCTAGAGAAGTTGTAGGAAGATTTTCAGCAGATGCAGATAGGCTATCAAAGAAGTCTAGATGAAAAAGGAAAGCAGTTGCAAACTTTACAGGAAATGCATAAAGATGAGCCTAAGCTTGCTGAATTTGTTTCAGAATCTATTGACTTAAATGAGCAACTTCTGTAGCAACAGGAAGAGTTGGGACGTAAGATATCATAGTGGAGTCACTATTGCGATCTGAGCGATAAAATCACCAATCAAGTGGCGGACTTGCGAAGTGACTATGATCAGAGTGACAGATGAGTGACAGAATACTTAGCTTGGCAGGATGGAGAGGAAGGAAAAAGAGCGAGTGCACCCAAAATAAACGAGAATCATAAAGAATTGTTCTTTAATAAATGGGATGATCAAATCAGGCAGGCGGAACAAGCAGCGGAGACAGCGGCCACGCAGGAAAACATTCTTATCGACTGTGTAAATGAGAATTTACACAGGGCCAACTTAATCGCAGAAACCACCCCAGGGTACCTACCAAATAAATCATGACTGGAAGCAGAATGGAAACAGAAGGCGCAGGAAAAGGGAAAAGCGATTCAGGCATTGAACAGGTTAAATTGGGAGTGTTACTGGGCATACTTGGTCAAGCCACACAGTCATTGAATGACTGTGAAATGCATCATAAACTCAGCCAAGAAAGTAGTGCCAGCTCTCATAGATTCTGTTTTCACAGCCCAACTCAGCGCAAAAGTCGGCCAACTCACTCTTCTCAAGTCCATGATGAATACTTGCAGTTTTAAGGACCAAGTACAGAAGTAGCCTTATTTTTAGAAGTTTGTTTTTTTTCTTTTTATTAGATTAGAAAAAGGACGGTCATTTTGAAAATCGTATCCTAAATTTTGTAAAGACACTATTATTAGAATTAGGAAGTAGTATTTTAACCCTTCTCATGCATTTAGAGAAGGGTCCAGAGATTTGTCAAAAACGTTTCTTCGGAACATGCACTTTTGCACCCTCAGAGGAGGTTTTGATGAATGGATGGATCGAGATTTATTAATATTTGCATTTGATGTCTGCTACTGATGTTGCACTTTTGTACTCTTAGTAGATGTTAGAAAAAGTAGAGATAAATCGTTTTTGCTTGAAGTTTGAGAGTAGGATTAGTCATAAATGGTACTTTTGTCTCTTGGCCATTTCTGCTTATACTCTTTAAGTGATTTACAGTTTTCAGTTGTTTATATGTTATTGCATGAATGTATGGGTTACCATTTGGCACTTCTGTATGGTGGAGTCATTTATTTATGTTTGACATATGAATAACTTATTATGCGATATGCTGTTCACAACTATTTTGCCTAACTTCTTATGCAAAGTGGTTTATATTAATTGATTTCTATTCTTATGATAGCTAAATGATCTTTATTACCAGTTATTGTTTGAAATCTCTTTAGATCGCATAATAGAATATATACATCCCAGGTTAGCATAGATTAGATGTGTTGTTTTTTATTAGATTATAATATCATAGAGTTAGTTTAAGAATCTGAATGAAAATAGCTTTAAAGTACTCTTAGATCAGCATTATCCAACTCTACACACACACACACACACCCTTAGATTGGGAAACTAGTCACATTATCCCCAGTCGGACCCGCTATACCAAACGGATAAGGAGCTGCCAACCAAGGTCTGGACCGGGTGGTTATCCTCCTTGTTGCCGGCCCGATTTTTAGGGCTTCAACACTACCTCAATAGGATGAAAAATTAAACAAGAAAACAATATAAAAGTTATAGCAAAAGGAATAAAAATTGCAGATAAAGTATATGTACTGATTAAAAATCTAGGTAGGCATAAGAGCTCAGTGTCCTCCTCTTCAAATTTAGAGTAGGAAAAGATAGTCCCCACTATAGTCTAGTGTACCTAATGCATACTTATAAAAGGAATGTAGAAGAAAATGTGAAGTAGATGATAACTTGATGACAATCAGGTCAATATGATTAGTCTATTGGAGAGAGTTGAATAATCTCAGGGGTAGCGATGTATTTTGACATTTTACTGGTTGAACTTTAATGGTGACTCCATGTGTTTATATATTAGTTTGACACTTATTTTTATGTTATCAATGTTGCATCTGTGATGCTATTGTGATTAGGATTTGTAGGTCAAGAGAAGATGACACATGTTTATGGGGAGAATCTCATATGTTTTAGGTGCTTCAGCAATACATTATGGACATTATGGATCCTTGCTAATAGAAAAGGTAAAAGATGTTGCTTGAATGACTATGTTATATTTGACATTAGTTCATTGCAAGAGTTTGTAGTTGTTGCATATATGTTGTTAGGATTATGTATGAGAGCATGTTGAATCATTTCATATTGTGATATTGTTGATGATAATAGTTTTGTTACATTTCTTCTTTGGTGGTTTGCTTGCTATTGGTTACAATTTTCATTGATAAGGAGGATTTATATATACTATTTTCACTATGAAGTTTGTGTTGTTGTTGACAAATCATTATGTTGTAGAAGTTTATGCATAGTATGGTGGTTGCTAGTTCATTGTCAGTATTAGTTAGTATTCGATATGTTTTTTATCAGTCTTAATTTTTTTCTTTATGACTAGTGAATATACTACATTAATATGTCGATGAGAGCTGCACATATGTTACTAGCCATGTTCTACAATATATCATGTATTCTATTTTTATGGTTTAGCCATGTAACATAATTATCTTATACTTTGTTGCATTGGTCATGAAGATACACATGCTTATTACAACCATGTGTTTTCTCCATGAATCCTTGTACTTGTATTGAATATCATTAGGAGGTCTATTATAGAAGAAAAAGTGTTTGTAGCCCTAGTATATGCTCAATGGTAGCCTAGCCTATGTGCAAGACATATTAGAGGAGACACATCATATTTTGTCAGAAGATAAGTTTGTGTTTATCATTTTAGGTGGAGTACTTCTCTCAACATGATATTTTCCTTTTCCCTTGATCTGAAAGGAGGAGAAATATGAATTTTGTGCTTGTAGGAGGTTGACATTAAGTCCAATGTGCAATATTATTTTCATTATGGACTAATATGTTGGCCTTAATGTGAACCTACACTATGATATCATAACACTTTGTCAACCAAGATAATTTGGTGGACAACAATAGATTTGAAGGAAGAGGAAGAGGTTTGGTTAGATAATGTCATGTGATGATGATGATGCCTATAGTGGTTTGGTAAAGTATTCGATAGGATTACAATGTTTGTACATGTGCTTCAAAGTATGGGAAGGAGTGTGGCAGAGTTTTGGGTTGAGAGGATATGGGTTTTCCTCCATTAAGCCATCATCTATGGGAAGCAGAGGTGCCAAGTGAAAGGAATATCATATCGTGGTTGGGATGGAAATATTATCCTAGCGAGGACCCTCTTTGGGAGCTAGTAATAATACCAACAATCATGTTTGTAGGTAGTACAAATTAGAAATACGAGTAGATTTCCTATGGAATTTGTGCATAAGGATGATTGAAGGTCTACATGAAATGGTCAACAATCCCCTTAAAAAATCCCATGGATTTTCATATGGTATTCACAAGGAAAAAAGGCTATCAAATCTAAAGGATTCTAATCAATAAGGTGTTCAACTTTTCATCAGTTAATTAACCTCTATTTTAAATAAAATGATTAGAGTAGTGAATGGAGGTTAGAATTGAGCAATCTGAAGGAAAAGAGGTCTAATGCTTGGTGTATAGTTGTAGATATCTAATGAAATCAAGCACATCGATATGAAAAGGTTTGAGCTATTTATATATTGAATGATCTAAAGAAATTATATAAAGGTTTTTTTTTTGGTGGCGCATAAGGTTTATTTCTTTCTTGCATGATCAATCACACATAGAACACATTCTAAGCTAAATTTCCCAATTCATGGATGTGTGGTGGTCTATAGTCATCTTTGTAATTGTGCAAGGATGTGTGCATAGA
Source organism: Pinus taeda (assembly GCA_000404065.3). Taxonomy (NCBI): domain Eukaryota; kingdom Viridiplantae; phylum Streptophyta; class Pinopsida; order Pinales; family Pinaceae; genus Pinus; species Pinus taeda. The sequence goes on from APFE031712528.1 coordinate 10,777, forward strand.
TTGTGTGTTCTTGATGTAGGATACATGCATACATTCAAATATTTTACTGATCAAGCGTACTACTATTTTATTTTATGAATTAATATTAATATATGGTGCAAAATTTGTTGATAGACAAAGGTTCCTTGCAAAGATATGCACACGGTTTATTTTTTGCAGGAGCACCTGCATGTAAATGAGCACGTTGAACTACTAGAGAAGTTTGTAGTGACTTGAAACAATTGCCTTATATATTGTAGTGATAGAAAAAAATCTATGAAGATGGATACACATGTATGAGAAAACCTTTTGATGATATGCCCTTATATTCGTGGCGAGATTATATGTTTGTTTGTAGTGACAAAAGTTTTCCTTTCAAAAGTTATGGTGCACAAAGATTAGAGCTTTAGACCGAAGTTTGTTTTTCTTGCTTGTGAATTATATAAGCTTGTGATCATGAAGTCCTAAACTTGTATATGATAAGTCTTCATTTGGCATAAATTAATTGTGTCAATGGAGAAGTGTTTCCATTGACTTATTGTAGAGAACAAAGGTTTATTTCTGAGTCTAACGTGACAAAGGGAATTTTATCTATTCACATTTTTTTATTATTTTGCATGCTTGAATTGATGACCTGATTAGTGGCAATGTATGTTAGTGTTAAACACACATGGGAAACAACAAATAGGAAAGATAAAACATGAGAGTACAATTTTTATTAACAAATGATTTACATTTATAGTGCATGTTGTGACCGTTGGGTTTCACATTCCAAGGTCTCTTGGACTACTTTGTCTATTCGGCTTCCACACTAACCCATTGAGGACTGGGTGTCCAACATTCCCCCCCTTAATCTGAAGGGTTATGTATGAGTCAAAGAATACAAAATGTTCAAAAAATGCGTGGTAGCACTAGGCTGAATGTGCTCCTTGAAATGTTGGTATAAATGGCAGTGGTTTAAGGATGAACACCAACACTCCAACGCTTAGTGCAGTTCTCGAAACTCTTCCAAAACTGGCAAGAAACTGAAGTCTTCAGCTAGAGGAAGTGCTCCTATTGTTTTGAAGAGGGAAACCTTCAACCAATAAAGGGAGGTCTCACCCTGCATAAAAGGGATAACTTCAACATGAAAAGGGAAGTCTCAACCTGTGATCATTTAAGGATGACCAACAACTCTGGAATGCTTAATGCAATTCCTGGAACTCTTCCAAAACTGGCAAGAAGTTGGAGTCTTCTGCTAGAGGAAGTGTTCTCAATTTTGTTCCTGGAATTCTTTCAAAATTGGCAAGAAGCTGAAGTCTTCTGCTAGAGGAAGTGTCCCAGATTACCAAGTGAAGGCATGCTTAGGGGCATCCTTGTTTCTGAGTACAACTCTGAATCTGGTATGGCAGGTTGTGGTTCAGGCTCACTTGATGTAACTTTGGAGCTTCTAGATGACCATCATTTCCCCCCTTGCCAGATACAAGGTGAGATGATGGAGAAAACTCAACCAAAAGATTGTTCAATACTTTGGAACAAGTTCTGACATCTGACTGGAATATCTTCTTGGCTGTTGATGCCCATTGCCAAGAAGCGATCCATCCAAGATGAATATTTGTTCTTGCAGGACATTTGTTTTTGAAGCATTTGTTTGAAGAATGGGTGGTTTTATGACAATGCTTACATGGATGAAAATCAAAACAATGATCTTTCAAATGGCCAACTTGGTCATAGTGTTAGCATTTCACAACCTATTTTTGTTTTTGTTGTTGTTACTGTGGAAGAGGGGCAGAGTCTGGAACAACTAGAGGTGAACTATCATGAGGAGCAGGTGAACTGTCATGAATGAATCCAACACTCTGAAACTGAATGGGCTTGCCGTAGTCTGGAATATGAAAGGACAAGTCCTTTTCATATCCAAGAACAATTTTTCACTTCTTGTGGACAAGCTGTTCCCAAGGTCTGATGATGGGCTTGGGAAGTGCAGATTGAGTTTTTGCATCAGCATGTACAACTGTTGCTTTATTGGGCACTGGAGCTGAATGAACTTCAACAATATTATCTTGTTGTTTATGGGAGTCTACTTCATTGTTCTGAACAGAAACAGGTTTAGAATGACTCCTTCATTTTAATTCTTCTTATTGTAGCTGAGTTTCAAGCTGCAAGAAATCAATTTTCTCTTGTGCATCTTGTAGACAGACTTGAATGTTTGTGAGAGAAACTTTGCTAACTTTTAATGTATCATGATTAGTAGACAATATCAGAGTTTTGAGGAACTCTAATACTTCATTGATTTTGGCCATTTTCTTTTCAATGTCAGATTTACGCCTTAAAAACTTATCACAACTAGTTCTCAATTCAAAAAAGTAATACCCATTCAAAGTGCATAGCCATATCCTTATAAATGTGCAGCAAATGAATCAAGGAATAAATGCATATATATGTAGACATAAACTATAATGAGTTTTAATACCAAAACTTGGGCAAAAGCAACTGCAAACTTGCTTGGATCCTTCAAATACTCCTTCACTTTCAAATCGGAAATGATGGCTATCAAAACTTTAACAATTATAACACCATGTCATGTTATGAATAGGACTTGAATGCTCATATGCTTTGACTGGAGTACAAATCAATATTCTGTGGTCTTGCCTCTTTCTTCAAAGAAAATAATTATTCGCTTTAGCATTGGAGACACCAGATTTCTGCTTCTCGTTGGTCCGACCTGCTCGCTGGAATGGCTGGAAATTTAGTGAGCTCAATGCTAGCAGCACAAACACAATGTCCCAGTTGTGGAGCCAGTTTACAAAGGGAAATTCATTTGGTCTTTCGCACAGAAATCAACGCACAGACCAGATTATGCACAGTCTCACAGTGAGAAACAATGCATAAAATCCAAGAGTTTACTACAAGAAAGAAAGAGATGTTTTCCACATACAGTGAAAACATTTGAGAAATAAATTCCCACTGAGAGCCGAGAAAGTAGACTTCATAAAAACGGAACAAGAAATTTAGTTGATGAGCGTGAACTGTATGATAGAGTAATATTGAAGACAACGTTCAATACACCAATGTAATACACCACAACAGTGTCGAACATACATGAAAGCTAGTCACAGTTTCAACACAGGCAACGTTCAAAATGCACCGGCATACAACACTTCAAAAAAATTTCAATACGCACCAGGGTACAACCCTTCAAAAACTTTTAAAACGCACTAGCCTGTCAACGGTCCCTGCAGAACTTACATTTCTTGGGTACACACTTCAAAGAATTGCCAGGTGCCATTGGAAATATCATGGATTTGGAATTTCTCGTTATAGAATGCCCTTTCTTGGAAATACTACCGTCTTCATTGGGTAACCTTACGAACTTGAAGGAATTGATGCTCCGACAGTGCAAAGCTTTGGAATGTTTGCTGAATTTTGTTAAATTGTTGAATCGAGTGGTAACATCAGGTTCACTAGGCTTCTACGAATTTGATATTGACTCGATAAGCTACATAGGAAACAAATATAGCCACGCCAAACACACCAAGTGGCATAGGCCACCAATCAACATGCATATACCAAATGACCTTAAAAATAATTTAACACACAAGATATACACAATATGAACAAGTTGTTCATCTCATGTGAAATTCCGGAGCAGAGTTCTTGAATAGCAGTGTATGACTTTGGCAAAGCGGACTAGACAACCTCGAGGAGTGCCCTCACATGCCTTTTCCAAAATGAAATTCCTCACTCCCACCAAAGTTATGCAGCGCTCAATAACTGTTTGTTGGGCATCAGAACTTCTATCCATGGGTTGCTGATCAATTCCCTTATTTGCCAGATCATCTGCAACTAAATTCTCCTTATGAGGCACATGCAACACCTCAAAATCCTCAAAATTTCCAAGGAGCTGCCACACAGTGCTGTAATACCTTGTAAGCTTCTGGTTCATCCTGTACCACCAATTTACCTATCTACAAGTGAGCTCACTATCTCCATACAGTTTAATGTTGGTGATACCATGGTCAAGAGTGTGTTGCAGTCTGGTAATGAGGGCCTTGTATTCGGCTACGCTATTCATCAACTTGTAGCTCAGAATATGGCAGGACCTCTCAGTCACCTCGCCATTACTATCTATGAGCAGAAGGCCAATGCCTGCAATGTCAAGGTTGGCCCTCAAGGCTCCATCGAAATGCAGTCCACAACTTTCACATTAAAACACATGCACAACACTATCGTTACTTTATTTTTATCATCAGGAAAAAAAGTATGTGAGCATCGACGCAGGTCCACAAGACGACAGGTGTAACAAACTCAACAGAGTAAAAATTTGGAAGATTTTCATGCAAGACCTATTTCTTTTGAATGAATAAATTTCAATCAATTAAGGATCTGACAGAACATAAAATCCAGAATCATGGTATCAAAAGCAAAGTCGTTTAGTATTCTCCATTAAAGTTCATTTGTATGCTCTATGCATATATAATAGTAGGCATTGTCACTAAAGTGGAAACCTTACAGTAAAGGAAATTAAGCTGAGTGATCCAAAATTAGGCTTGTAGAATTGCAATAAATCAATCAATGGTTGATGGTTTGACTAGTCCACAACGTTGGGAGTCTCATGTCGTTTAAATCCAGGGCTATGCTGGGGTTTGTTATTTGCACTAGATGCGAAGGAATTAAGTATCAATTAAGGGGAGCACAAGGAACATTGCATTGAGTAACAGTACTAAAGGTAGGAATTATGGAGGCATTTTGGCCTGAGTGATTGTACTGACACCAAAAATAATGTATGCAATTTTTTTTTTTTGCAGAGAAATATTTCAGTTACTCCTAAAGGGACAGACATAGAGGTTAGATATAAAGGGACATAATCAGAGGTCAGGTAACGTAGAAGAGAGTCTTAAAATAGCCAGAGTCAGGTGTAGCGTATACAGTGCCAGATATGATAAACACAACAGTTGTTACCATCGAATCAACCTTTTTGGTGAAAAAGAGAGAGAATTTTAGAATGGGAGAAGAAGGACCATGTCAACATGCTCATTAGAACAATAGTTGAATTCTAAAGCTCTGTCTTTGATATTAGATAGCATTCTCTGTCTCCAGCAAATCACACTATAGGCTCCTAGCCAAACAGGCATTATGAATATCCCCATATGATTCCTTATGTTGTGTATCCTTTTGTTTTGTATGTTACTGTGATTTTCATGGCTTGTTGCATATTTTCTAAAACTGGTTGGGAACCAGTTTATGCTTTACTAAGAAGCTCCAGATTCACTCGAAAACCGAAATGGCTCAAACCTTCAACAAATCGGCTTTTGCTTCACGAAACTTTGACCATAAATGGTAAAATTAAGACTTAAATACCTGGAATCGACCGAGAACCCTCGAGTGATCAGATCCACGCGGTCAAATTGGAAGGAAATATCTTTAACGCTTAAACAGAAAGTGCAGAGAAACTGGGTACACGAAAATTCTCGAAGGCCTCGAATTTCAAGGCAAAACTGATAGGTCTGAGCAAGGAGCGTTTTTTTTTTTAATGAACACATTAAAATGCTTTCTAAGGTGGCAATTCTGATCAATTCTGATTAGGATAAAGGTAGAACTGACATATATATAGAGACCACAAAACAAGTGCCTCAAATTAGAGCAGGACTAGTGATCGTTTGATCTGATACCAATGTGTTAAACACACATGGGTAGCAACAAATAGGAAAGATAAAACATGAGAGTACAATTTTTATTATCAAAGGATTTACATTTATAGTACATGTTGTGACCATTGGGTTTCACATCCCAAGGTCTCTTGGACTACTTTGTCTATTCGGCTTCCACACTAACCCATTGAGGATTAGGTGTCCAACAGTTAGCTATTGGTTAGTGTATTGAGGTTCTAGTTTAGATCTGGTATGTACACAAAATTTGACAGTGATGTGGAAAAAGTTTTATGCTTGTAAAAGAACATGGTAGAAGTTTAACAATATATCTTGTGTTTTCGTTTGATATTTTTTGGTCATGTATTGTAGGGATGAGAATAAAGATGGACACCTTATATGTTTATAAATGTCCATGATGATGTTATTATTTACGAGAATGATTGGTTATGATCCTATAGTGTGTTATTTATTAATTGACTAAGGTATCATTACCAAAGGGTCCATGAAACATTCATTAACTATGAATAATACTTTAAGAAGAGGTTAGATGAGTTTCATATTTTTAGTAGGAAGTCTTCACTAGAGCTATATCTTCAACTGAATTGAGAAAAGCATAGTATGTTGGTTCTTACATTAGTTTTGGGCAAGAAATTTCCTTGATGATGTTATCCATGATATTGATGCATGATGTAGTAATTTGAAGCTTTGTGTGAGACCTTTGAGTTGAGCATGGTCATCAATATTATGTAGAGACGGGGTTGACAAAGATGTTGCAAAATTGTCATATGCCTTGTTGGGATGTATGGTCTTATAATTGTGTTTAGTTAATGGTTGATCTGTGATATGTTTGTGTATACTGCAGAGGGGGGTTGGAAATATTCAGAGTTATTTGTTGTTGATTTTCAAGGATGTCTTATTCATATTCTTTGGAATTATCACTAGTTGATGTTGATGAATGAGTTGGTTTGGTAGTGTTTGATAATGAGAAATGCCGATATGTGATACTAGGGTTTGATATAATATCATTAGGGTTTACTATTGGATGCACAGGTTACTGAGACTGATTATGTATACAATGAAAGGTTGATTACTATGATGTTCCGTCATCTGATTTTCTAATTGTAGAGAGTATAGTTTATGTCATTAAGTGCAATGATGTATAGGGAAGAACTAGGGTTTGATAGTGTAATTGTTCATATTGAGAAAAATTGTATATATTGGTCCAGTTTGAAACTTGAATGAAACATGCTTGGTAGGGTTTGTGGAGGAGTCAGGTGGATATAATATGAAATATTTTGAAACATGACCCATATAGGAACTGAGGGTTATAGTCCTTGATGATGGAATGGTGGCTGGTAAATTTGATCAGGGAGTAGTATCTTCCTTTTAGTAGGAGTTGGTAGCCTCCAAGGTGTAGGAGGCTCCACATTGATAAGAGTTTGTGACAGTGTAATATGTAATGAAATATTTTCTTTACAATAATAATAAGACATTGACATTGACAACGAAAATATTGGTTATTTCGAGTTGTGTTTTCCATCTAGAAATCTAATGTCCCTATGTGTTGATGATGTGTTGCATTCTTATGGTTCATATGCCTTATGATTAAATGTTTCTCATGATTTATTTATCTTACTTAGATTCACTTCATAGTGTATTGTGAATTAAATTATTGTTTAGTTAATAGGGAAAAAGAAAAGTGAAATTATTAGTTGCATGAAATATTGATTCATCCTCCCCTCCTAGTATTTCTAACATTTCCCCCTTCCCCTAAGTACAAAACGATTGAAGGGGAACTTTCACTTACTAGTTGTTTTTCAAAGCATGATTTTGGCATCATGATGCATGGAACATAGGTGGCATCAATGTAGTACAGGTGGAAAACATTTACCATAAAAGTGAATCCTAGGTGGCACAATCATGTAAGTGACATGGCCATTAGATATCAAAGTCTTAGGCATATTCAAACAATAATTGTTTGCCAATGCCGAGATTTGAAGGGTGACACATGTCGCACATTGGGCATGGAGCTATGAAATTGTATGGAATGTGGAAAATGACATGGACATACATGGTAGGTGATATGTGCTATGTTGTTTTGGAATTTTTGGGTGTCTAAATGGTCCTTTTCTAGGTGACACATAACAAGTGACTAGGTAGCACACATGGTAGCCATTATGACATGGAAACACATGGAAGTGTGAAATGATGATAGTTGGAAGGTGACATGTTTATAGACCGCTTGGGCCATCAGAGCCATGGCTATGCTACAAATGATTAAGGAGGTGGTCCCATCTCTAGGTCATGATGTCAAGGAAACGTGCTAATGTGCTCCAATGAATTAACAAACTCATAAGGTTGTTGGGTAAATTATATGCATAAATCCTAGAAATTTAATATTCTACTCGGCGGTTCATAAGCTTCAAGATGCAAGCTTAGGAAATGAAATATCGTATCCTATTCTAGTGTATGCTAACAGTTAATGGCAAAAACGTACTCTCAAACACAAATTGTAGGAAATGAACACTATGGAATGAATGAAAGAAGGGGGAAAATGTGTGGTAAATTCCACAAAGATGTATTTCACAATGGGAAAATGATAAGGCTAATCTTATAGTTCCAAGTAAACTCTTTGATTGAGATCAACTCTAAGTGTTACTACAATTCAAGAGAGCATTTCCTTTCCCAGTGATCTTCGATGGGTCGACGTCCTCTATACATGGTGAACGCATAAAAAAAACATCAATACAAGGAAATTTATATCTACAAGTAAAGTAGCTAATTAAGAACAAATTAAAATAGCATAATGCATGTTAGAGAATGGGGGGCTTAGAAAACCTAGCACGTGTTGTGAGAAATCTTACAAACTAAGAGAGGAATTCGAGCTACAAGAGATAGAATATAAAAAATTCACTATAATGAGATGGAAATGGGATATTACAAATATTGAAACATGGATTCCACTCCCTCCTACAAAAATACTCCTTACACTTTCATTACAAAACTTTTCCTCTCTTCTATGGATGTATATATACATATGAGAGAAATGTTGTGAATCTAAACTAATTCCTTCAAATCAACATCATCTATAAATAATAGGTTTACAAGATATTTGATTTCTCATGTTTAATGGATCTTGGATGTAGAGTTAACCCTATATATCATTGCAATTAATTTCATATAACATAAAAAAATTAAGAATAGGTTGATTTAGTCTCCTTTGTTGGCTAGACACACATGTTTGTCTAGAACATTGAAGAAGAAGGCCACAACTGTAAATAAGGGAAAACCCAGATTAGAGAAACATACATATCTCCCATCTGCTTCAATACCTTTGAAAATTACAATAGGATTCAGCTAAATGGGTGTATTCTGTTAAAATCCCATGTTCGAATTCTGGGACTCACCTTTTTCTACATGAAAATCAAGGCGAAAGCAAACTATATATCTAGAACTCTTACTAATTTTGGCATGAAATACTGTTGCTCAGTTGGAGGTCAGCACATGTGACCTAGGCACAAACTAATGAGAAGAAAATATTAGGGGTATTTTTATCAAAACCCATGTCTTACATTTTTTAAATTCATATACATTAAGTCAGAAATTGCAGCAGAAGATCATTGTTGAAACTGAACTAAACTAACAAATAACATTTACCATTGATAAGATTAGTGTAAATCCTTCATAAACCATTAAAAAAAGGAAATTATAAATATTAATGAAATTTTAATCATTAATCTTGGTAAGCACATAAGTGTGGGTGAATGTAGTAATATGCATGATAAACATATGCAAGGATAGGATAAAAGGGAGACCAATTGATAATGTAAAAGACATTAATTTTCTAGTCAACAACGATTGCAGGGTGTCATTTATAGAGTTCTTCAAGCATGAATTCCATGGGTACATGCCATGAATTCATACGTGGTAAATAAAAGGCCAAAAATTATAAAAGCATAGGATATACTTGAAGTGTGGGGGCTTCACTCAATGAACCTTTGACATATCACTTGCATTCATGGCATATTAAGCAATACCCTTAACTTGACAACATATTGGAAAATACCTCTAAAGATAACATTATCTAAGCCCCCACCAATACAATCTTCATGCACCTTCCCAATTTAGAAAACCCCCACTTTCACTAGATATTATGCGTATGCATTTTTTCAGTAAGAATTTTTGTACTCCTTTGTATATTTTCATTATCTTTGAGCTCCATTTTTTATACTTGCTAATATAAAAACCCTTTTTCCCCTATATATCAGCTAATATATTATGTCATTTTCTCTTGAATATATATCCCCGAATATGAACTCACCTTGTATGGTATTGCTCCCCCAGTGAAGCCCCCATGACTTAAAGAAGTAAAAGGGTCTATGGATATGAAAAACGTATTCTTTATATGATAATGAAATGTCTTGAGGATGATAAAAATGACTTGAGATCATATCTGAGAGATTTTGAGATAATATGTGTTGGTCAGTGAGACAAACATAGAAGGTCAGTATTGAAGTATGAGGTAAGAAGTAGCATGGGTTGAATATGGAATACATGTATGGTTTGGATGTGAGATGCCAAGGTTTCTTAGGCTAATGCATATATGAGGTATAGCAGAAGAACTATAGATAACCTTAAAGCAGAAAGGAACGCGGGCTTGATGAAAGAGATGTGTAACAAAGACAAAATGAACTGATGTAATTGAGTGAAATATTGATAGTCTAAGTATGTTTGAGATGTAGTTGAATATATAAATAAGTCAGAGCTAAATCATCAATTAAATAATTATGAAGATTAAAAAGGAAGGAAACATTGTGGGTTTGAGTTTTAAAATGGATGAAAGAGGGATCTGCTATGGTAATTGGGTTGTTTTCTAAACATCAGGTGATAAAAATCTCCTTTAAGTTGGCTCTTTAAAATTTCGAGAGTTGGCACTTCCTTAGGGTCAATGCTAGTAAAGAAAAGGGGTTGGTGCCTCTTGCAAGTGCGTGCTTCCAAATTAGGGGATGCGTGTCTCCTTCTAGTTTTGATGTAACAATACCTTTGATCCTCCAATAATATTTTGATATAAATTTTATGATTTTCTCCCTTCATGGGTTTCCATGTACATCTATTGTTTCTTTGTATTGTTTCTCTAGTTATTTGTTTAATGTTTGAGTTGATGTATATCTTTAGTTATTGATAAAATATGTTGTTATATAAATTCACTCCCCCTATCAATGTAATCAATATTCTAACAAAGACATGGTGAAAAATATTATTGTTGTATGAATCATTTCTTGAGGAGTGTGTTCCTCCCTTAAGAGTAATATATGTCATTACCCTACATTAAGGGTTTCATGTATATTTTGCTTGTTGTTGTGTGTGGATTACAAGGTTTATTTACTAAGGATTAAGAGTTTATTTTATATATTAGTTTTATAATTTTTAAATATGTTGATAAATTTCAAAATATAATATAAAAAAAAAACTTAATCTTTTGCATATAAACACAATAATCCACACACACGAATAAATATGATAGAGATCAAACCCTTAAGGCAAGGTAATGCCATATATTATTACTTAAAGAGGTAGCGCACTTCTCAAGTAATGCTTAATACAAGAACAATATTCTTCACCATGCCTCATTACATTATTTACACTACCTTCTGCAATGCTCTCTATCTCCCATGAACATTCTAGTAGGTAGAAACTTCTTATAAATCTTGTCAAAACATTACATTGTGTTTACATTGTTACAATCTGCATATCTATTATTATTATTACGTTGGATACCTCCATATTACCATTAGATATACTATGACAGTGACACATATTTATTAATGCATTGTAAGGAAAAAAACATATATGCTATGGGATCGATGTAAAATCTAAGTATATACAATTCTTATTCCACAATCTTTAAATTTTTCATTTGAAAATAACATTGCTAATTATACCGGAAGGAAATACTTTCTGGATAAGATCAATACCACAAAAAAGGTGTGGAAAGGAATTCAAAATGCAATCAGAGAAACACTCTTGGCAGAGACCTGGGAGGAGGATGACTAGAAAGTGAACCCTGCAGAAGAAAGAATCCTAATGAAATTAAATATGAATTATGGCATGATGTATCCAAGAAAAGGAAGAAAGAAACAAACCCAGAATGAGAGTCCGGTTCAGTTCAAGTATCCAAGACCACAGTTCATTAAATTGAATTTTGATGGGGCCTCGAAAGGGAACCCAGGGCCCGCTAGCTTTGGGGGAATATTTAGAGATTGCAAAAACCAAACAAAATGGGTTTATGCAGAAGGAGGAGGCGAAATGACAAATAATGAAGTAGAGTTATGGGCTGTCTATCAAGGACTAAGGATAGTTGTAAGAAATGGGTACACGAATCTGGAAAGAGAGGGTGATTCACAGATAATAGTAGAAATGTTACGAAAACTCAACAATGGAAAGGAATGGGAGCAAGTAGCCAGAAGATGGAGGATGGCAGGGATCGTTCAGGACCTGGCCAAAATTCTCAGGAGAATAGACTACAAGATCTTTAGTCATGTCAGACAAAAAGGGAATAAGGCGGTAGATTATTTAACTAACAGGGGATGTAAAGAACAGATGGAAAAGATCGACAGCAGCTGGATAGCAATAAGGAATAAGTCGGGGTGGGAGGGTTTAATTATCGTAATCAATCAAGATCATAATGAAACCACAATCAAATAATTTATACACGAAGAGACCCCCGATCGGGGTGATAATGGCGGCGATCCGAGCAATCAGAATAAGTCAGGATAGGAGCAATGACAAGGCAAATGTGGTAAGGGCAATGATGACGGGTTGCAGGACGAGTAGGAGAAGGGATATCATCCCGAGGAAGGACGGCGAGGCAGTAATGAAGAAAGGACGTGATGGAGGTAAGGCGGATGAAAATGAATGGAGGTACGATGGCGCAGAAGGAAGGCTAGGAGAGGTGGGCTATCATGAGAGCGGCAGGTGGCAGGAGGATCGAGGGGAGGGTAAGGAGTAATAGGCACAGAAGAATTATAATAAAGAAGGTAGACAAAATGAGGTAATGCAAACGATAAATGAAGTAGCAGATAGCGTGATAAGGGGAAGGGTGGTAGAAGAATCAGACGGAACTAGAGGAGAGCAAAGAGGACAGAGAGAAGTGACAGATAGAGGCGAAGGGAGAAATCAAATGGCAATCAGGAGAAGAATGAGAGTGGAGGTGGAAGAGGAGATTAGAGGCCGATGCAGCCCGGGGAGAAAAGGGAAGGAAGCAGCGGATGGAGTTGGTGAGAAACAATATCAGACAGTCTAGTCGGATTTGGAAGATGACGTGGAGATGTTTGATTCAGATCTGGAAGGACCTGAGCAACAAAGAAAAAAGGCCAGGGAGGTTGAGGGTATAGCAGAAGATGAAACTCGAGAAGAAGGGGGGTAGGGGGAAAGGAGAAATGTGGGGCTAGAGGATGAAGGAGAATTTGGTAGCACCTCTGGCATGAAGGGACGGGGACGTGGAGGATGCTACAGGGCGAGAGGAAGAACAGGCAAGGCACAAGGACGTTGCGGCAGAGGAAGAGGGTGAACAGCGGGGAAACAGGAGGCGTCAACAGCCAGAAAATACCGGAAATTTTTGGAGAAAAGGATACAGTATGCAGAGCAAGCTTACTGTGAAAATACAAATATGGATATCAGAGAATAATCCAGCACCTAGAGGAAGAAGCAGCCTAGGCTCAATGAGGATCAGAGATGGAGGATTGGGAATACCTGTTACCTGATCCAGGAAATACAAGAGGTTGCATGACATTGTATAAACATGCCCTGCATGTATATTGGGTAATGAAAAGACTGTTGGCAAAAGCCATGGAGTAAGTGGCCATAGAAATGGCAGAATTATCTCAAGGAATTCCTAATCTGAGGAGACAATTGAAAAACATTCAGATTACCATGATGATGCAAGACAAGAAACTGGATGAAATTCAACAGCAAATTGAGAAGAGTAACAAGGGTACAAAGGAAGAGGATGGACAGAAGAAAACCGAGGGAAACATCTGAGGACATGGGTATGAGTGATGCAGTTTTGTTAAGGTTAAAAGATAGTTTCTGTTAAAGTTAAAAGCTAGTTCCAGTACTTAGTTTGATTTTACAATGCAAAAGAGGAAATGTAATAGTTTTTATGAATGTTTAGCATATTTAGCATAGACAAGAAGAATCAGGATCTTTGGTTTTTGGATGGATGTCAAGAACTTAAGGTGGCCAACAGACCCGGTTTCCCTTCAGGGCGGGTTGAGGCCATCATGGAAATGTAGTGGTTTCAATTCGAAGTAATATAAAAGAATGGTCTCTCCTCAGCTTACAAAAAAAAACATTGCTAATTATACCAAAAAAAAATTGCATTTTACATACATGAATTTTAACCCAACATTAATGATTTATGACCATATAATCAGCTTAACCATAATAATAATTCATGACTAGACTACGATGATAATCATTTATAATTACACTAAACAATCTGGTCTAAAATTCATACCAATTATTAGTCCCTGCCTCTCCGGCATAGCAGGGACTATAGCATTCGATAGGACGTTGACCGGCTATTAAATTGTGGGTTGACCATGTATTTCTGCCGGTTATTCACTGTTTAACCAAAGTTTATGCTGAGGGCTTTGCTCGCCAGAAAACTTTAACCAAAGTTTTCGGTTTACCCTCTTATTGCCGGCCTCACTTCACCCGATGCGCGCACAATTTAATTTATCCTAAGTTCTTGGGGCCGCAAGACTAGCCAGCACCTAAGCCGCGCGCACAACTTAATTTAGCCTAAGTTCTTTCTGGGGAGGCAAGACTACCCAGCACCTAAGCTAACAGCATCAACGTTTAGACTTTTGTTCATTTGCATGTTGAACACCTGTCACAGCCTGTGTTTACCACCCAAGCTTACACAGCGTATGGAACCCTGTCAAAGCTTATATGACAAGCACAAAAAAACCCTGCGACCAGCCTTCCACCTCTGTGTACTCGTTCGGCCACAGAGAAGATTGATAGAATATTGCCTGCGATAAACTAGTTAAGGAGGAAGGGGTTACACTTCAGAGATCTTAACCCTCGAGCGAGTTGGGGAAGCAGGGTCGATGTCGTCCCTGAGCAGGGAGCTTGTGTTCCTAATCTTGCAGTTTCTGGATGAGGAGAAGTTCAAAGAAATAGTCCATAAGTAATCAATCAATTATTTACCAACTCTTAACTCTTTTGTAACAAAATCGGTATGTGCTTCGCAACTTTTCTCATTTCTTCTACCCTGTACCTAAACTTATATGGTAAAAGAACATAAACAAAACTTGCTATTTTTCGGCAGTAAAATGCAGGGTTTTGAAGCGAATGTCAATTAACTGAATATAAACCTATGCTTTTCTCTGCTGTTATCTATTTAAGAGGAGATAGGATTAATACAGAGATATCCGTTTGCTATTATTTTCAATCTCTGGCATAAGATTAATGTGTCCAAAGTTTTGAAGCTCCAACCTGTAAGTTGTTAGATGGAGACATTTTTCATACCAAGTTCTATATACATGCTGCATACTAGAGCAAGAATCTGGCTTTTACTTCAACATGAAATATTTTGAAGATCAAGTCCAGGCTGGAGAGTGGGATGAAGTGGAGCGGTATCTATCTGGTTTCACAAAGGTGGATGACAATCGATATTCCATGACACTTGAACTCTAAATAGAAATTGAATTGAACTGATAATTTCTTAATAACAAAAATATTTTAACTAACCAATTAATAAACCCATTTTTTCTTTTATACTTCATTGGGATGCCTTTCGATCCAGAGAAAGCAGAAAACCGGAGCTCCCGCAATGAAAAGAATGGGCACAATTATGCATTTTTGCTTCTCTAACTTGATTAAATGTGGCATACGGTAGTCGTTTTTGCAATTTACTTTTGTTTTTCCATTGCGGGGCCCTGTTTTCTCTTTTGTTCCGTTGTGCAGTAATTGCCCACTTTTTGTTCTTTGTTTGTTTCAATTAAGCGCTACTTTCTTCTATTTACATACAGAGCCAGTGGGATCCTCTCTAGCCTCAACCAAGGCTGACACTAAACTCTGATCAGGTTATTATTTGATTTACTGAATCGGTTAATGAGTTTACAAATTTTTTTAGGATATAAAATGACCATATTACCATTTATAAAATATTAAAAATATTGTTTTTTTTTACTTTTACAAATAATGAAGTACAAGTAATTATGGATAATAATAATTATTTCTGATTTCAAATGAATCAAGAATAATTATTCCTAATTTCAATTGCAATTTAGTTTCAGGGGAATAATTTCAATTGCAGTTTAGTTTCATGGAATTCTGGCTAGTCTAGTCATATTTAATAATTAGGAGTGTTTAGAGAATGCAGAAAATGTATCTCAAAAAAGAATCGTTTTATTTTTTGGTTTGATTAGTAAAATTTTACAAATTTAAAAGCAACGTTGTATAATTTTATTTACGTATTTATATATTAATAAATAATGTACAGTTCGGCTCATTTTTACGTTTAAACTTCATTTGATCTGATAAGAATGGTTACCTCTTTTACAAGTGATCCAAAGGAAATGGAAAAACTGGACCTTCTGTAATGTAAAAAATGGGCCATTTTTATGTTTAAACTTCATTTGATCTGATAAGAATGGGTACCTCTTTTACAAGTGATCCAAAGAAAATGGAAAAACTGGACCTTCTGTAATGTAAAAAATGGGTCATTTTTACGTTTAAACTTCATTTGATATGATAAGAATGGGTACCTCTTTTACAAGTGATCCAAAGAAAATGGAAAAACTGGACTTTCTGTAATGTAAAAAATGGGCCAGATTTTTGTGGTTTTGAATATTTTGCTTTTCTCAGATAATTGAACTTTATTTATTTGCGGGTGAGAGATGTGAATGGTAATCCTTTCTCTCGTTTAGTTTTATTTTTGCTGTTGCCGGTTGGCTTGTTTTCTGTTTTCCTCTGTTTTGCGGTAAGTGCGTTCTTTTGCTTATATACTTGTTTTTATTACATCCAGAACCATACTTGCGGGGTCCACACCAACGGCAACGAACACCAACACAGAACTCTAATCAGGTTATTATTTGCTTTCTTGCCTTGTTTAAAACTAATATGGCTCATCTTCAATGGATTCTGGTGGTGCAGCACTATTCGTACTCAATGGTAGCGCAATGCCATTTTTACTGAACGCACAATGTATGAATTAATTGATTTAAAAATGAATTTAGGTCTGTGCCACTCGAACTAATGGAGAATTCATTTCGTTTCTTCTGCTCGATATGTTATTTTTTTTTATATTCAATATTAATGTAAATTTTTTGTTTTCATTTACACTAAATCTAAAATATTGAAGTTTAATAACTGTAATTTAGATTTCCTAAAATATTGGTCAAATTTTTATTAAAATCATATGAGAATTTCTATTATTTTCCAAATAAAACTGTGACCAAGTTAAACTTCTCCCAAAATAATGGTATAGTTCGGCTCCTTTTACGTTTTTCCTTCATTTGATCTCATTGGAATGTATTGGAATGTGTTTCGGCAGAGAAAGCCGAAAAACTGAAACTGGAGATCATGCAATGAAAAGAAGGCACCGGATTTTTGTGGGTTTTTAAAAATATTTTGTTTCTGTTTGTTGAATATTTTGTTTTACTTGTGGTTGAATGTTGTCGATGGTAGCGCTCTCTTGGGTTTATTTTATTATTTTTCGTTTACCGGCAAGCTCTGTTTTCTCTTTTGCTTTCGCTCAGTTTTGCAATAATTGTCCCGTTTTGCTTGTGTGTTTGTTTTAATTAGAGGATGCCTTCTTCAGAACCATACCTTCGACCTTCCTCTAAACCATACATGCGGGGTCCATAAATTTTAAATAAAGATGTTTTCCCTTCAATATACTGAATTGATTGGGTACTGCAATAACATTTGTACTCAATGACAGCGCAATGCTATTATTCGTACTGCATTCACAATCGATGAATTAATCGATTTAATGGCGAATTCAGCTTCCACTTTTATCCCACCCGAACTAACGGTGAATTCATTTCATTTCTTCGTTGGCTTTGAGGTAGGCAGCCTGATATGTTTTAAGTTTTTATTTTAAATATTCATATAATTTCTTTTGCCATCATTGTAATGTCGGTAGTATCTTTTTATAGGGAAATATAAAAAAAAAACTGCGAGCTTTAACATGAAGTTACCCAGTTTTTGAACCAAGGTAAACTAATAATTATACTAAAAAACACTACATTCAGAGCGGTTCACGCATATTATTAATATTTAGAATAATAATTAGGATAAAACACTGCATGTTTCACCCATATTATTAATATTTATTAGGTAAACTAATAATTATATTAAAAAACACGACATTCAGGGCGGTTCACGCATATTATTAATATTTAGAATAATAATTAGGATAAAACACTGCAGGTTTCACCCATATTATTAATATTTATAATAATTAAAACTAGGATTAGAGTGTTTTAGGTCAGAAGTAAATATAAAAATATTATTAATATAAATTTATTTTTTATACTAATATCATTTTTAATGTTATTTGCATAATACCTTTAGACTTCACTGGTACATAAAGCTAAGTATAGTGTTTGAAGTGAAAATTAAATACACAAATATAATTGATATAATTTATTTTTTATATTAATATAATGTTTATATTATTTGCTTAACATATTTAAATTTTACTTATACATAGAATCCAGCGAGCTTTAACATGAAGTTACCCAGTTTTTGGAACCAAGGTAAACTAATAATTATATTAAAAAAACACGACATTCAGGGCGCTTCACGCATATTATTAATATTTAGAATAATAATTAGGATAAAACACTGCAGGTTTCACCCATATTATTAATATTTATAATAATTAAAACTAGGATTAGAGTGTTTTAGGTCAGAAGTAAATATAAAAATATTATTAATATAAATTTATTTTTTATACTAATATCATTTTTAATGTTATTTGCATAATACCTTTAGACTTCACTGGTACATAAAGCTAAGTATAGTGTTTGAAGTGAAAATTAAATACACAAATATAATTGATATAATTTATTTTTTATATTAATATAATGTTTATATTATTTGCTTAACATATTTAAATTTTACTTATACATAGAATCCAAGTATAAGTTTTTTATTTCTTTTTAATATTGGTATAATGTTTTTAGTATCACTTATAACACATTAGATTAAATAGTACATTAGATTCCATTTAGAGATGGAACGCACACATTAGATTAAATAGTACATTAGATTCCATTTAGAGATGGAGCGCTGAGGACTTTAAGAATTATATTAGTTTATTTTTAGGTTTATGTATTTTAAGAGTAATTATGATGAGTACGTTTTAAGTAAAAGTCTAAATACAAATATATCCATTAATATTATATCTTTTAAGAATTTTGTTTATATTATCTAATTTTAAAATTTATGTGTTTTAAGAGTAATTTGATGGAGTACTACAGTTTTAAAATGAAAGGTCATAAATACAAGATATCCATTATATTATAATTTAATATCATTAATATTGTTTAGTTATATAAATAATATTGTCGATGGCTAATGTTTCAAGCATTTACATCATATAAAAGAAAGGTTAGTCGTGCATATTACTCTGTTTTAATCATAATATCAACAACAAAACTGAACATTACAAATATCATAACAAATTGGAATAGAGTATAATAATAATAGTAATTTAAACATAACGATAACATATATATATAACTAACATAGCTATTCATATATATATAACTAACATAGCTATTTAGTAAAAGTTACCTAAATAAAGTCAGAAATGTCTGGATCGTTCTATTTCAAAATTAAATACATGCTATGTCCTTTGTATCCTGTAATTATATCATCACACGTACAAATAATGTATTTCTGTTTGGTATCTTTGAATGGTGAGTAATATAGACCCTGTTGTTGGATGTGGTACGCAGACCATCAAATTTGAAGGCCTATATACCATGCACAACAGTCAGATTCTAATAACCTATATCCCACATGTAGTGGCATTAAACATGCACAACAATCATTCTAACAACAACATACGACAGTGACAATTTCTTCGGCCTGTTCGTTTATATAATGGAGGACAAGCGCTTGGAAAGCATCTTCAGAGTGTCTACCAAACACACTGATGCATGCCTCTCTCACCTGCTCAGATACGTACTGCTTAATTAATGCTTCATTTTCATCCCCTGCACAAGGTTGACAGTTCTTCAACAGCCACATTGCCAGGTTGAAATTTCGAAAGTCCGAGGGATCAGCGCTTTGAATGGCCACCATAAGCTTTAAAGGATGGCAGCTATTGAAGATGATGGGAGTATTCTCTTTTTAACCTCTCTGCCTCTAAAGCAAGCTCTGTGAATTCTGCGCACGCTGGAAGATCCACATCAATAGGTTGTTGACCAGATCTTGTAGCCATCAATTCCTCTGCTTGATGATGCATTTGCTCAAACCGTGCAGTAATTATAGGCTTCAAAGATGTCCTCAGAGATTGCTCCACAACGCATCTCCTACACTTGCACTTGAAACCCCAGTACTTGCACTGGCTTGGCGCTGTAAAAACTCTCTCCGGCAGGGACTATCGCTACGGCAGTGGCTCCCTTGT